>APFE030910365.1:0-36963 GCA_000404065.3 Pinus taeda | reverse complement strand
GGCATGAGCTGTTGGTTTAACCATCCTCTAATTTAGGAAACTCTCTGCTTCTTCTGCTATATTCCTAAATTTTTTGGACTAGGGTCACTTCCTAATAGTTGCTTGCACATATAAAGCTCGAATGGCAGTACCTAATGCTTAAACGGAAACCACACATTGGATCTACTTCTCACAGGCTGTTAAGATCAATTAGTTTAACTTCCTCTGCATGGCTTCATTGAAGTGCTACGTCTAAGCTTCCATTCTGACTAGAATACTGAAATTTGCTGCTGTCAGTAGTTGTAAATGTGTCATGCTGTTAATAATAGTCTCTGCTGGAAGTGAGAACTGTGGAATTCATCTATTGCATATTGCACCAGAGTTATGATTTGCAACTACAAGTTATTGCCTTTTCAGCCCTCAGTGGTGTGGCTCGGGGAACTTTGGCTCCAATAGCTTAGGGATCTCAGAAATAGTGTAACTTTATTTATTTATAATATTATCTGGGACAAAAATATGAAATTTTGTGTTTGTTTAATGTGAAATGTCATGCTGCAGCATCGCATCTGCAAGAACTAAAGGTAAGCGTCCTTCAAGAATAAGGCTTCCCACTCACTCTGCTTCAAAGGTGTTCCCCGGTCCCTTCCGATTGATGAGGGAGGGCTTTTCCAACTGATCTGTTGTCTAGATCGAAAATGAGAACTAAACTTGCTTGCTAAATTTTACAATTCTTTTCAGAATATATTCTGTTTGTGTGGAAAATATTTTATAGTCAAAATAATTGTTTGAACAACATAAAAGACCCTATATTTTCTATCGGATTTTGATTGCTTCTATCATATTTTGGTATCTACACTTACATGTCATGGTTAAGGAATTTTTTTGATAAGGTTACAATGAGATTCATCCAGTCTTATCTACCCAAGTTAGGGAATTCGACCATTATAAAGAGCCTCATAATGTCCGTCAAATTCATGGCAACTCCGGTTACAACTCTCAGCAAGAAGTTAACTCCGGTTACAACTCTCAGCAAGAAATTACCTGTTGATTAGTCAATCAATGCCCTGGATAAGGCACCTCAATCACATTTAAATCTGTAGACTCTGTCAACTTTGCATTTAAATCTGTAGACTCTGTCAACTTTGCAAAAAAGTAAAAGGCCACTTTTGTTCTTGAAGTGGAACACCATGAATCTATACCTACATTTTCAACACCAGAAGGCTGTTGACTACCTTCTGATGTAGAAGGTTGTTTTGGACAATTTCCTCCAACAGATTCAATTGTTAAGTCTAAAGATACTCTAATTTAAGTGTCCCATGAAATTGTCAAATTTGCAACCTAACTATTTTATGCGATAACACCTCAGCAATTGCATTATCAAAGAATTCTGTCTTCCACAAAAGGACCAAGCATATTGATGTTAAATATCATTTTATTAGAGAGTTGATTAACAATGATGAAATTTTGTTGTAGCACTGCAGTTCACAAGAACAACGTGCTGATATTTTCACAAAGCCATTGGTAGGAGAAAATTTTGTATCTCAGAAACTGTTTGGGAATTATCAATGACGGTAGTTGTGATTAAGGGGGAGTGTTGGAAATAATAATCCCAACCACCGCAGTAAACAGCCTGACAGCAGCCATACATGTCAGACACTTTTGCAGCCATACATGTCAGATACTTTTACAGGTTGTGTCTTTACTTGAAGACATTTTTGTAGGTTGCGTCTCAGCGTGAAGTTAGAAGGTCTAAGTCAGACCTGAACCATTTACAAAACCAACAAAGACATTTAAAGAATTTATGTACTTAGGTAAACAGATATGGGCAAGCACTAATTCAACAACCTTGCCCACACTCCAGAAACACCTGCGCGACTCTGATCACACTCAACAACAACATCAAAATTAAGTTCGCTTTGTCATGAATTAAATGTAAAATTGTATGTTGAGTTATATATGAATGTAAAAGTCATTTTGTAAAATGTTACACTGTGTAAAGAGGTTAGAAAATAAGCAGTAAGAAAAGAGCTCAAGTCTTTGTGGAAAAAATGGTAGAGCAATTTTTTGTGGGCGAGTAAAAGCAACATTTACTCTATTTTACTGTGTTACTTCATGTAAATTCAAATCTCTGTAAAATTTTGTTTTATGTTGTAAATGAGCGGCATTCTCATGAAAATGTATTTTCATATGTATTTTCATGTTTAAGAAATGAATACCAAGTATTAGTGTGATGCTTCAAACCTATTTTGTTATTTTTACTGTGACTGTTTGTGAGTGTTAATGAGTGTTCATTAAGTCTCTGGAATAGTTCCGAGGTGCATGGAATCCAAGTCTGGGACTCGCGGTTCGCGAAGGTAGCGCTGCGAAATCTCTCTGGAGCCAAATGCTATATCATCCAAGACCCAAAGTTTGGCCGACCCTCATCCTTATTGTCCACAAACACTAGATATATTGTCCTGTTCCACCTAAAAATAAACGCACTGTGAAGAAGGGTGTCCACTCGAGATCGGATTCTCACAACCCACCTTCCACTTTTCACATCGAACAGCTCAACCACAACTGTTGTTTCAGGTCGCGGGATGCAATGGACCATCCGCGGGGGCAATGGAAGGAGTGGCAGCAAACTCGTGAACTTTACAAACATCTCGCTCCTGGCACACCCTCCGTGACGAATATGGAATTGGGAACGAAGGTTTCGTAATTATATATTCCCACCTTAGAGAATTTACATTTACCTCGCTATCGGTCGCAGTCCACTGCCATCGTGCTCTTATGGGAAGTCTTGGTCCCTCCATTGAAGCACAGTACAAAAGATCCATTTGCCTACATTTTTGAATTATTGTGCCACATTTCAGGCGTGTTCAACTTCGGTTGGCATCTGTGGTATTCAGTCAAGTTTTTCTTATCTTGCGAAAGTTGGAATAATGTAGAATTATCTTGTGAAGGTTGGAATAATGTAGAAATAATATGTTTAGATAGAGTTGATGAATTGTATTTTGGTAGTTAGTGTTTGAGTCTATTGGTTCTGAGTTGTGTATTAGTAGTTTGTGTTATTGGTTCTGAGTTGTGTCTTAGTAGTTTGTGTTGCTGTGTTGTGAGTTGGTGATCTGGATTGTCCTAAACAATTTCTCTGTAGGCTTATATGATATATTGGTTGTCCAAATAATTTGATTAATGAAATTTGATTTCATTTTTATACATCTCTATTTTTTTAATATGATGCCAGGAGATCCGGTGAGGCTTCAGATCTGAGAGCCAGAAAGCCCAAATCTGTGAAAGTTCTGAAATAAAAAACTTTGAGATCTTGTTGTTACAGTGTTGCTCCCAGTTTTTTTTAAATGTTATTTGGTTGAAGAATATTGTTGAACCGTGTTGTATGCAGTGGTTGAGTATGTATGTAACTACAGTCAGTAAGTGAGAAGCTCGTGGAAGTATATAGCCACTGCAACCATCTTAACTTTAGCTGGTGGAAGTATATAGCCACCGCAACCATCATAACTATATGGAAACTATTGGCCAGAGTCACAAACATGTAATTAATCGTGCTAGTGTTTATTATATTAACTGGAAAGCGAATATTTTATTCAGTATCATTCGTGACAGGGTGCTCTCTAAGTTAAAAGTTATGATTTGATTTTTAAATCCAGCCAAGCCATAAGTTTGAGGTTAATTTTTCAGAGTAAATTGGAGTAATAAGGAGGCTTCTCAAAGAAGTCAATTCTTATCATGTATTCATTTATTTCCATTTTTTTTTATTTTTTTGTTTTGAGAGAAAATCATGGAGTAAGGAGTTGAAAATTTCGTGAAGTTATTTTTATGGTGAAAATTATTTTTATAGTTATTTTTGGTGAAGAGAGTTAAAAAGGTGTGGGGTGTTTTTTTTTGTTGAAATAAGTTTATTTGAAAGTTTTTTTTGGAAGCTTAAATTGTGTCCAGTAAAAACCAGAAACAAGGAGTATTTTTTGGTTTTGTTTTTTATTTGAAGCAAGATAGAGTCTTGTTCTTTTGGATCTCGTGAAATTTCGATGTAGATCTCGTGAATTTTGATGCATTTTGTTGATTGGGGACAATTTTTTGTCATTATGTCAAATTGTTTTTGGCTGAAAAAGATTTGAACGAGTCCACAAGGCTTGATGGAGGAAATTATGAAAATTGGAAATTCAAGGTATTAATAGTTTTAGAAGGAAATAATTTGTGGCCCATAGTGAGTGGGGGTAAGACCAAATCCACTGTTGTTGCAGCTATTCCAGATTGGGAAAAAATGGAAACAAAATCAAAGGAACTGCAACGAGTCAGTTGAGGATAACATCATTCCTCATATTAGGAACTGCAAAATATCCAAACAAGCATAGGATGTTTTAAAAATCTTGTATGAAACATCTATTACTAACTGGATTTTGTTCTTGAAGACCAAGCTTTTGTCAATTAAAATGGAGGCCAATGAGAGTATAAGGAATTTCATTTCCTGTGTCAAAGAGCTAAATGATATGTTAGGAGACATTGGTGAAAGGGTTTCCAATACTAACTTGATCACTATCAAGTTAAATGGCTTAGTACAAGATTATCAAATATTTGTTTAAAGTCTTTCCGCTAGAGAGAAGCCTCCTAATTTTGGTGAATTGACAGGTATTCTTCTACAAGAGGAAAAGAGAATGAAGAACTTCAATTTGGGCTCAAACAATTTAGATTTGGCATTGGTAGCCAAGGGTAAATAGCCATACAAAGGCAAGCCATGGGACAAAAAAAAGGAGGAAAGTTTCAAGCAAATAAAAAATGTATGACCCAATCTAAATTTCCAGTTCATGATAAGAGAAATGATGATTGTTATTATTGTGGAAAACCAGGACATCATGCTAAAGATTTCTATAAAATGAAATGTAATGAGTTTAAATAGATAAGCATAAGGCATAATGGGAATTTTGTGGACAAAGACACCTCAATTAATGATGCATTCAAAAATCTCAAATTGTTTGTTTCTAATGCTGCATTGTCTGTTGAGACCGATGATGTGAATGTTTGGTTCATTGATTCTGGTGCATCACTCCATATGTCTTGTAAGAAGGATTGATTTGATGAATATCATGAAAACATTGATGGAACGTGTGTTTATCTAGGAGATAACAAATCCCTTAAAGTTCAAGGATATGGAATAATAGGTGTGATATTACCTAATGGAAAAGAGAGACATTCGATGATGTGATGTATGTTCCTGGTATAAAAAAGAATTTAATTTATGTTTCTACTATTGTTGATCAAGATCTAAAGGTGGAATTTGTCAAATCACGGTGTGTTGTTAAAGATATCTAGGATCACTACAAGGTTGTTTCCACAGGTACCAGAGTTGGAGGCCTGTATAAGGTAGATGTGACGAGGACAAGGAATCAAGCATTGACATCTACAACAATGTCAATAGAAAAGTATGGGAATTTAAATCACAATGATTTAATGTTACTTCAAAGAAAAATAATGGTTGAAGGTCTTCATGTTATGACGAATAATCATGTTGATTGTGAAGCATGTGCACTTGGAAAGAAACATAGAGAGGAATTTCTTGTACACGAAAAAAAATTTCAAAGAGAAATACTTGAATTAATTCATACTGATGTATGTGGGCCTATGCGAACTAGATATCTTGGAGAAGCATTGTATTTTCTTATTCTTTTTTTTATGATAGATATTGGGTCTATTTTTTAAAACATAAGATTGATGTTATTGAATACTTTAAGGAATTAAAAAAATGGTGGAAAAGAAAATTGGGAAATACGTCAAAATTCTCAGATTTGATCATGGGGGAAATACAAATCAAGAGTTTTTAATCAATATTGTAAAAGTCATGGGATTCTACAACAATTTATAGTGCCTCATACAGCTCAGCAAAATGGAGTTGCTGAAAGAAAAGATAGAACTCGAGTGGAATGTCCACGAATCATGCTTCAAGATAAAAATATCTCTAATGGTCTTTTGGCTAAAGCCATTAATACTGTTGTTTATTTGAAAAATAGGAGTCTAACCAAAAGCTTAAATTTGAAAGCACCTTTTGATGAATTTTATGGATATAAAACAAAAGTGAATCATTTAAGAGTTTTTGGATGCAAGGCATTTGCGCATATTCCAAAATATGAAAGAAGAAAACTTGATGCAAAATCATTTAAGTGCACATATATTGGTTATTGTGATTATATCAAAAGGAATGCAAGTTGTTTGATCCTAGTTCACATATATTTCTTGCAAGTATGGATGTGGTGTGTCATGAAAATGTAGATGAAGGTGATAAAATAAATAACACAGGTGTATGGCATGATATTGATGATTATGTCAAAATAGAAGCAAGTTTTCAATAGGAATAGGAACAAGTACAATAATAGGTACATGAACATGTACATGTTCAAGAACAAGAAGCATCCAATGGTCATGACACTCCAAGAAGAGAACATGCGACTCCACAAAGCAGAAAGAAGGATGAAAGAAGTAAAACTCTGAGGAGGCCATCACGTCAAATTCAGCTACCTATAAGATATAAATATTATACATTGATGTCTCATTTAATGAATGTTGTAGAACCTTTAAGTTATGAAGCTAGTATTGATGGTAGTATGGATAAGTATAAAGCTAGATTGGTTGCAAAAGGCTATTCACAAAAAGAATGTGTTGATTATGAATATACTTTTGCACCTATAGCTAAACTAAATACATCTAGAATCATGATTTCATTAGATACAAAAAAAAAAGAAGGAAAATTCATGAGTTAGATGTCAAATATGCTTTCTTGAATGGTGAATTAAAAGAAGAAGTTTATTCAGTTTAGCTTGAAGGGTTTGTAAAGCAGGGACAAGGACATATTGTTTGCAGGTTAAAAAGGATTTGTATGGTTTGAAACAAGCACCAAGATCTTGCTATGTAAAAATTTAGTCATTATTTTATGACGAAGGTTTTGTGAGATGAAAAAGTGATCCTAACTTGTACATCAAGAGAGATGAAGATGGGAACATTTCCTTGATATATTTTTATGTTGATGATCTTATCAGAACTGGTAGTGCACTCAGGTTGTTTGAAGAAATTAAAATTTAGTTGTTACAGGTATTTCAAATGAAGGATCTTCGTGAATTTCATTATTGTTTAGGTCTTGAAATTTGGAGGGAATCTGGTAAGACAATCATCACATAAATAAAATATGCAAAGACAATCCTTGAAAGATTCCACATGTTTAAATGAAAACCAATGTCTACTCCTTTGGAACAGAATGCCAAGTTGTACAATGATGATGGATCTAAATAAGTGAATGGAAAGCTGTATCTTCAATTGGTGGGAATTTTGAACTACTGGACTTCTACCATGCTAGATGTAGCGTATTATGTCAGCGTCCTTAGTCAATTTATGGCTAAGCCTTATGAAATCCATTGGAAAGCAATAAAGAAAGTCCTTCGATATTTGAAGGGAAGACTTTATTTTTGTATTTTGTATACAAATGAATCTGATGTTGAGTTAGCAGGTTTTTCTGATTCAGATTGGGTTGGAAATCCTGATTATAGAAGATCAACCTCTAGATATGCATTCAATATAGCATCAGGGGTCGTATCATGGAGCAACAAGAAACAACCAACTGTTTATTTATCATCCACAAAAGTTGAATACAAAGCCTTGACCAATGCAACTTGTGAATCTATTTGGTTTGGGAGGATTCTTGAAGATGTTGGAGAAAAACATAGAGGACCAACAAGCATCAAATGTGACAACCAGAGTTCCATGAAGTTGGCAAATAATCCAATTTATCATGCCAGAACAAGACATAATGAAGTCCAACATCATTTTGTAAGAGAAAAGATATAATCAAATGAGATTCATTTAGTCTATTGTAATACAAGTGAAAATGTAATTGACATATTTACCAAGCCTCTTGGAAAGATGAAATTTGAAATATGTAGACACCAACTAGGCATTTTTGAAAATCCATTTCTCCATTAAGGGGGGATTTTGGAATAATGTAGAAATGATATATCCAGATCGAGTTGATGAGTTCTATTCTCTTAGTTAGTGTTTGAGTCTATATGTCATGAGTTTTGTCTTTATAGTTTGTGTTGTGAGTTGGTGAACCGAATTATTTGGATCTAGATTGTCCTAGAATTTGTCTACACGTGCCTATATAATGTACTCGTTATCCACGAAGTTCAATTAATGGGATTTTATTTCATGTGCATCTCTCTATTTTTCTAATACCGCATTCTCGAGGGAAACAAAGCTATACACAAGAAATTACACTTTGCAACAATTTACCCATATACAAAGCCTCTGATCAGGTTTTCCTTCACAAGCTAGAGAAAGGTCAAGTCTAGAGGCTAATTGAATACTTTAACAGTTGGAAGGGATGAATTTCTTACTAGAGAAGTACCCGCATTATATTTATGGGTTATAATGAATATCAAGAATTTGAATGGTTCCAAAAATCAAGATTACAATTAAAATTGTGGGATCTAAGGGTTGAAGAGCATTCAATCATCTCATATTGGATCTGATGGTGCAAAGGAATGCAAAGTAGGAACTAGGTGATTTTTTCCCAAAGGGAACGCCTTATGGCATAATTAATAGACACATATATTTTTTAATTTTTTAATGTAATGTTACGTGACAACATTTTCCTCATGTAATGTGTCGTAGAGCACCTCTTAGCACAATTATGTGTTCCATTCATATATAATCTATCTTTATGTGCTATTAAAGGTATATCTTATCATATTTCTTGTACTATTAAATAAAACAATGGTCTATTTTCCTTTGATACAAATCTTATTGCAAATCAAAATGCTAGTATTTTGGTATTTGCAAAACTCCAAAAACTCTAATTTATTTGGAACAAGTATTGTGCCATGGTCAAAATGGGAATTATTGGCATATTGACTCGTAGAGAAGAAGAAATGAGTGAAAACTAGATTATTTTTTAATAGATGATTAAGGTTAGACCATGATCTCCTTAGAGAATTAAAAAACTTCTCAAATATAACATAGTTATCCTTGGTTACTTACCATAAACAATATGAAATGAATTCTTTCAAAACATTTGTTAATTGAATCCTTGTAAGAAAATTCATCTTGTGCCAAAACCAAATCCCATTGACCTCATTTTTATCCACATATAATCCTAGAGAAATTCCAAGAATCTACATCATTAGCCTTTTCATCAACTCCATTTACTCCAAATAGTGCTTTTGTTTCTTCAAGGCTTGTACAATAGAAAATAACTCCTAATCAAAGTCATAATACTTCTTTTTGGCATCAATCCACTTGCTAGTAAAGAATGTAATTGCTCTTCCTTTTTGAATTAGAACAACCCCAATTGCTTATCAACTCACATCATAATTCAGTTGATACATGTTATTGAAATATAAAATAACAAAAAGTAGTTATTCAATTACCTTCTTATTCAAAATTCTTTTCCATTTTTTGTTCATTCTTTCTACAAATTATCCTACTGGATCATATCATGACACTTCAATTTGTTTCATTTGAATTTGACCTTCTTTTCCTCTATCATATGATTCCATTTAAAAACATTACCCATGTTGTTCTATTGTTGTTCAACCAATCTAATAACTCCCCTAATTTAAGACTACTTGCATACGCTGAAGATTCCAGTTTGATCCCTCATTTTTTCCTTCTAGGGCCTTGAGAATTATTCCTTTAAAATTCATGCACTTGAATTGTTCTTCATCAAACTCTGCATGTTGATCTATGTCTCTGTGGTTTGGATCTTCATCAAACAAATCTCCTCTTGGTATCATTATTTGATTTACCAACATGTTTGTAAGGCATACTACTTGTCCTTATAGTTTTTTCATATCTCTATGCATCTAAGCAGGATCTCATCTTCCTCTCCCAACCATTTTCTTGCTTTAATACGAGATGATGTAACAAAAAAAATGGATTGTGATTTATATGTTATTAAACATACTAGAATTGACAACAAGTGGACCCAATATAGATTGATTATCCTTTGACCTCATTTCTCCATATCCCTTTACAATTAAAAATAAACACCTTTGTATCTATAATACAAAATCAGACTTTTCTGCCAGTGGTTTCCAAAAAATGTAAATCTAATAATGACTTTGGAAAAATCTTGAAAAAAAACAAAACTAGAAAAACCACTAAAAGAAGCATCATATAAAGGAATTTTGGCACCAAAAAAGTGCCAATGTGTTAATTACATGCATCAATTTTCCTTTTAAAAATCTCAATCTGAGTTGTCTCCAAAACGGTTCTTCCCCTATTATGAACAATTGGATTCAATTAGAAGATCTTGATTTATTGAACAAGTCCATAAAGAACGAATTCCTACAAGAAGTGAATCATAATGGTTTATCTTTCCCATCTCTATGTCCTCTTTTGGTACTATGGGACCTCCTATTAGAATGAATCCTAAAGCTATTTTTTCTCTTTCCATCATTCTTTTAATCATTTACATGATTCATATTCTTATGTATGTCTCTCAAGCTTTATAGCTTGACTATGTTCAACTAGTTTTTTTCATTCGAAGCTTTAATTATCCTTTCATTGTCATCTTCATAACTTTGTCATTCCACTCTTAAAATTCTAATAATCTTCGTGATCTTGAGAGGAGTCACTTTATTCTTATTTCCATTAGGATATAATTTTGTGTTTCTATCTTGTATATTTTCAATATTTAGGGAATATGACTATTGATTTGTAACATCTACATGCCTCTGCGAAAAATCTATGATATTTGGCACTCTGTCTAATGTAGGAATGCTGGTCCTATAGGTCAACATGAATACAGAAGGATCAATATAATGGATCTATGTAAAACATGAAATGAAATTTTTGTAGATGAGTACAATCCCATTTTATAGAGTTTTAATAGTTTTTATTCAAGTAGTTAACTAATAACCTTGGAGAAGCATTAATTTTATGATTTGATGATATTTCTAGAGATCACCTATGGTTATGTTGTTGTTGCTACAACAACCTCCAAAATTTTGGCCTACATTCAAATTTCAGAGCCTACTTTGACCTTGCAAGCTATCCTTTCTAGTAGTAATAGACATTCCATGTGTATCCTCTAGGTTTTCAAGTCCCTTTTTGGAGAAAACCCAAGTGTCATATTTTGACATGGGAACTGTCGCATATCACAAAACAAAAAGTTATGGTTCATTTCAAGGGTTGAATTTTCTATCTATGTGTCCTATTTAACATATAGATGTGTATGAGACTCATTCCCAAAGTTTCGTGCATTGTCGTACTAGTATCATCACTGTTGTCACAAAGTATATCCTAAGTTTCCCACTTGGAGGAGAATGTTGTTTTGTCATCACATCAAGTGGACCATGTTGATTCTAAGTGTTGATTGTTTAGTGTTGTTTCATTGACTGTTCTGAGTGTGTCATCATGTTGAAGTCCAAATTTGGTTTCATATCTGCCTTATTGATTCCACGCTTAGTAAAATTATGGAAAGATTCATGCCTTGCCAACCTGAGCTCACTCTACCCTCTACAACTTTACATTGTGTAGTTTCAAGCTTCAAGCATGCACACTTACCTCATGGAACTGCACAATGTTCATTGTGTAGTCGCAAGCAATAGTATACCTTCCCACCTTCATGAACTACACAATTATGCCTCTCTCTCTCTCCTACACTGTTCATTACATAGTCACAGTGGGAAATGATGCCTCATTGTGACCCTCAGCTATGAAATCATGTCTTATTAGCCTCTAGTACTATGCATTGCGTAGTGACAAGCTTTAGTCTTGCACTCCTACCCTCTGGAATTGTACACTATGAAATATCTTAGCCTTCTTCCCTATGTAGTACACACTTCTAGCTCAACCATTGATGTTCATAAAACATGTTAGACTAAGAGTTTTTATGGCTGATGTTCTCTTTTCATGAATGATATCCAATTGTAGGTATTATATCTTGATATGACATGATGATGATTGAAGAGGACGATAAGAATATTATGTTACAAGACACCTATGAAGTGGTAAATATGGGTTGATCATTGAGTAAGAAGATGAAGGGACAATAGATTGCCACGGAATTTGGAAGACCAAGAACATAGCGAAAAATCCCTATCTTCAAGCCTTATGGAGGAGGAAGAGGAATAACATGAATCATATCTCAAGAAGACACAAATATAGAAGTGGAAGTATGGCTCGATTATTTCACATCATCATCAAGTCCATGTCATCAATGTCATGTCATGTCATGTCAAAGTGTCATATGAGTCATCATTTGCCACATCATTTGTTGATGTGGTTATTTAGTTTTCAATAATATGAAAATGTATTGTAAAGTGTAAGCCCAATAGTCACCTATAAAATGTGAAAATTCATGTTGAAGTCAAACAACCTTATGTAAATTTGAAAAGTTGGATGGAACCTCAAGAGTTATGAGAGGAGTCTAAGAGTCAAAAGGGAGGTGGAGAATCACCTCATTTGTTATATATACGCCCTCCTCGCTCAATCGAAGGATTTTTCACATTTTCTTCTTGTGTGAGGCATTAGAGAGGACGATAATTCTTTTGGAGAGTGAGTGGAGTCTTTAACACTCCACTATTGGAGCTAGTGATGTTCAATGTATCAATGTAGTTTGGAAATTTCACATAATATTTGAAGCTCATTGAGCCGACACACTTTCATGTGTATATCGTAAATTTTTTAAGACTACTCTTGAATGTTTCCAATGTACGTGTTTTTATTTCCTAGTAAATAAATTGACCTATTTCGGTGACTTTTGTACTTATATTATTGAATGCATGTCGCTTGTGTTTTAATTATCATAACTGCTATGTGAACTATTTCTATAGTTGCTTAATGATCATTTTGTGTATCTCTCTCTCTCTCTCTCTCTCTCTCTCTCTTCTCTTTCTCTCATATATTATTATATTATTCCCATGTGTCTTTATTGTATCAGTACAATTACTCTTCTCTTAAAGGATCACTTTCTTCTCCGTTGAGTGAAGGAACCTCAATACATTCGACAATTGAATATTTCACAAGGCATATTCACTTGTTCATTCAAAAGTACATGTTCATTACTCTCTTATGCTAGCAATCAAAACCAAGGAAAATCTTTACGAATAATGGTAGTGAGGCCTTATTTATTAAAGGGATCCTATACCAAATGATGTGTAGTCTAATTGGGTCTTCACATCAAGGAGACACCCTTGTATGTTGGCGAGTTCCAACACCATCACTATTTTGGCACTAAAAGGAAGGAATCCCCCTTTTTATGGGTGAAAATCCATCTCATCCTAATAATTCATCTTTTGCACAAGGAAATAACACACCGAGTTCCATTCCAACCCATACTCCTAAAATAGGAGTGTCCTCTCATCCTGCTCCAGAACAAAATTTTGATGTTAATTACAATCAAATTCAGACACTTTGACCCATTACATGTTGGTTTGCAAAATCTCTTGGGTTACTTCCTTTATCTCACAGTGTTCCTCATAATCCAAGAAAGAAAGAAAGAACTTGTGCTGGTGTATTTTTTTCATCGATGGAAGATTTGGTTTTCGCTACCCTTGAGGAGTTAGTAGATTCTCATGAAGAGATAGCTCGACAAGAGGAAATTCCACCTATTGAGGAAGGTGTAGAAGGTGATGAGGGATATTTTTAGTTTTTTTTTATGAATAATATCCAAGGGAAGAAGAACTATCTGACTATAACAAATATTTGAATGGTGAAGGGGAAGAATATTTCGTTCCCAATTGTGAGGAAGAAGTAGAAGGTGATGACATTGTTGATTAAGACATGGAATGGATGGCCCAATGGCTATTCACTCTTTCAGACAACCTTCATCGCATGCCCAAACATACGATAAAATATGCCTTCAAAGTTCAATCCAGATAAGGAAAAAAAGGTTGAAGATCATATCAATGATTCCTACATAAATTTGTGAATGCTTGAGGTACATTTTGATGACATTACTTGTAGAATTTTTCCATACATTCTAGAAGGTAGAGCATCAGTATGGTATCATAGTATTCTAACCAATTCAATCCACATTTGGAGGGAGTTTAAGAATCTGTTTCTGGAAAAGGTTGTTGATGATAAAACTCCTTCCATGTTGTTAAAATAAATAATTAGTCTTAAGATGGGGAAAGGAGAAAATAAAATATTTCAATTAGAAATTTACTAATTTAATGAAAAATTTCTCCATTTATGTGCAACCTCACCATTCTATCAAAAAATATTATTATACAACTTCCTTGCCAACTAAAATTTTTGTGTTTGTCAAGAGAGATGCAAAGGATACTTTGGACTTAAAATTGTCAAAGACTATCACTGTTGAAAAGATATTACGATCGATTGGAGCCATTGATGATTCAGATGAATCTAAATACTCCAATTAAACTAGTAAGAAAACTCAAGCCTCTTTCATTAAAGCTAAGAAAAGGATTATTTTGATATGGAAATCTTGGCCAAGTCTTTGAAGTTTCTCACCAGTGAAGTATCAGAATTAAAGAGGATGCCAAGTGAGGAATCCACTACCAAAAACAAGTATTTTAAGTCACCTTTATTTAAAAATAATAATAATTCACAACCAACTAAATATACTTAATGTTCTAATGCAATGTTCAATAACAAACATTTGGGCATGGATAATTTTTGTACTTCCCATCAAGAGAAACATTTATTAAAAACATGCCGACACTGGAATCAAAATATGAACACTATGATGACTAGTCTTGTTGACACCTTGTTAGCGGAAGGATAGCCAGAGTAGGGTGGAGAAGCAAATGAACCTACCATGATCAAAGAATGTTTAGGTGATGGACAATTAGTGAATATATTTAATATTATATATAATGATGATAAGAAAAGTAATGATGAACCATTAGTGAGTGAAGGTCCTCCCCAACAATCAACTGGTCATTATAATTTGAGAAGCAAGGGACCTTTCCTGAGCAGGAACTATAGAAATAAATGTTTTGAAGGATTTTACCACCTTCCATTCCAGCTTATAATTCGCAGAATAAGTTGGGAAGTTCTCCAAATTCTAAGAAAACTTCCGCCCATAATAAGAATAAGTCCACTACTCCTAAAGTTTCTAATAAAGCTACACCACCCAATCTATTAGTACAACTCGTTAACATTGAAATTATCAATTATAACATTTTTGATGACACGAAAAGAACTCGAGCCAACATTTCAAACATGAATCTTGCAATGATAATGGGAAAATAAGAAATTATTATCCAAGCACACTCATCACACTCTTCAATAGGAAAGGGAGCTTCAGCTTCATATGTAATGTCTGGTAACTCTCGCGATATTATCTAATCTTTAGTTAACAATGTTAATTTGAATTCTAACACTCTCTTCCCTCCATTTCTCTTAACTTTCAAAATATTTAATTTTAGTGTCCACAATTATTTATTTGATTCTAATGCATCCACGAATGCCATGGCATTATCTATTGGTAAGAAAATTAACGATAAATGGGAAAAGGTCAATACATGAATCATATAGTTGGACATATTTTTTTTGTCTCAGCCATTGGTGAAGTTAACAATTTTATCATTTGTTTGTCATGAGAGGATAGAGTTCACAAGTCCATAAAAATTTGGATTTTCGACACTCCTAAAGCCTATGGTTTACTTCTGAGAAAATATTGGTCCAACAAGCTACGAGGTTAATTTTCAACTGAATGGACACATTTGGGGCTTTCGTATAAGAGAAACAATAACTAGATTCTAATAGAAATAAAGCCTTATATGAAACATACTTTGACACAACATCATGGAAATAAATAGTCGGTATGCTTTGAAAATGTTGTTTATGGAAATTGTTATCTAGCATAGCCTTCACCTATCCCACCAGATACACAGTTGGAAATCCTTCCTTGAAATCCAACTAGTGCAAATGACTTTTTTATAGTATATGTAAATATTACTAATATAGGACATATCTCTAGTATTACTAATATTTGGACATTTTTATTGAGGCTTTTGTGATCCATATCAAGTTGATGAGAAATGATTTTGGTGATAATCACATCAAGATTCATTTGTCAACGCGTTTCGAACCAACGACATTTTATTTTGATGGTTAAAAAATGTAGGAGGGATTTGAAGAAGGTTTCATTTTAATAGACCCGCGATATAATAAACATTTGATCTCTTTCTGCTTGGAATTTGAGTGCACTAACAATGATTCTAAATACGAGGCACTCATACTGGGGCTAAATAAAGCCATCAAACTGAAATTTTAAGCACTCAAAGCAATAGGTGACTTCAAATTTTTTATGTGATAGGTACAAAATACAATATATTATGTGTCACCTAATATCCAAAATTAACAAAAAAAGCTATGGCATTTAATTTTCACATTTCCAAGCTTTTAATATTATTCTTGTTCCTAGGACTGGCTCTGTGAATGAGTACTCGACTCCATACGAGCTAACCCTAACCCCGCCCTCGCCTGGCTGACACAGATCAAGCCTCAGCGCTCCCGCTGATCCTCTTCCATGGACGCGCCTTTGGGAGCGGCGGGATCCACCCCCCCTCCTTACAACGCCTCTGCCTCTGACATTTCCGGACCTGCAGAACCTCTGGGAACTCCTGGCATTTTCCCAGACAATGGTCAGGGCTCTAATCCCGTCAATAATGAAGCTGACCTATCAGCAGCATGTGAAGTGAATGCCCAAGACTCAGGCGTGAATCAGAAGCCTACAACATCACAGCCAAAGGCGACCTCGACCACATGCATACCAAAAGCTGCAGAGAGAATCAAAGTCGAACTCCCCAGTCATCGAATCAATAGCGAAATCCAATTTATGAAGGACCATGCGCTCATCGGCAAATTCCTCAGCTTCCGGCCAACCGAAAAGGCTTTGCAAGACTGGATCGCTTCAAAATGGAAGCCCAAAGGACACGTCACTCTGCAGCTTGGCCCCAAAGGCTTCTTCACGGCCATTTTCCACTGCGTGGAGGACAAATCTCGAATATTTGAAGGCGGCCCGTATTTGTTTAACTCCTCAGATCTGTACCTTCGTGACTGGAAAGCCAGGTTCAACCTAGATAAAGAAGATTTCAGTTGGGCTCCCATATGGATACGTATGTACTCCCTCCCTGCAGAATACTGGAAAGAGGAAATGCTAATGGATATAGGCAACAACTTGGGGGTTTTCATCAAAGTTGCTGAGGAAACAAAAAATTGAGGATACACCTCGTACGCCAGGATCTGTGTCCAAATGCACCTGACCAAAGCTCTTGCAGATTCGAGAAGTCTCTTTCATGATGATTATGAATTGATCCAACCACTAGACTACGAGCATATTCCTTTTCGTTGTCGAAAATGGCATGAACATGGCCATCTCTTCTGGGACTGTCCTCTGAATACTTAGCCCAAAACCTCTGCTTCTGAAACCAACAAAGACTTTGAAGGATTCACAAAAGTTCCTAATCACCGGCGGCATGCTAAGAAAAATCCCGCAGCTCCAGAAAGCCCCAAAAAACCTGAATCCCAAAACAGATTTATAATTCTCTCCGTTCAAGATCCCTCAGAGAAACAAAGTTCAAAACCTCAAGCGATCCCTTCCCCACCCTCATCCTCTCAAACTATCAAAACTTCTCGCCCTTCCTCAGACTCCGCTCCATCCAGCCTTCTTATCTCCTCAGACCCGAAGAAATCCCTTTCAAATATTGGTCTCAATTCTTCCATCTCGGAGAGATCTGCTCCAGAGATTGGCCAACATTCTTCTTCAATGGAGCTAGATGCTGCACTAGCTCTAAGTCTCAATGACAATATACAAATGGAAGAGCAGAACATTCCCACAATAATGGACGAGGATCTAGAGAATGTTAGTCTGGAAGGTCTGGATATCCTCAAATTGGAAACAACATGCAAGCAAAAAGAATACAACACAATTCCCCCATGGCAAATCGAATGGTTGGAAGGAGTTCTAACCAAAGTTCAGCATAGTAAATGCTTAGGAATACAAGCCAGAAGTCCCTGGGATGGAAAAAAAATCCTAAAAGAAATGAAGAAAAGAGGGTGCAAAACAGATCTGCAAAGGACTATAATCCTAGGAGAAATACTAATGGAATCTGGAAGATTCCCTAAGTTGAAAAAGTTCTACAAACCTCAACCCCATGGTTCCTCATGAAGCTCATCTCATGGAATGTGCGAGGGCTCAATAGCCCATCAAAACACAGAATGTTAAAAAATTTGATACAACAAGAAAAACAATCTTTAGTTTTTTTGCAAGAAACAAAAAGTAACAACTCTGCTATTGAAAGAATCGTTAATAAGGTCTGGTCAGGAAGCTGCTCAGTTTCAGTGGACGCCTCAGGAGCGTTTGGAGGGCTGGCAATTTTGTGGAACCCAAAGGTTCTCACTCTTCAAGATTTTCACGCTACTCATTTCCTCATCCAAGCATCCTTTCATCTCATCGGAACAAACATTCACGAGCATCTCTCAAATGTTTACTTTCCACAGAATTTACAACAAAAACTAGAGCTATTGCGCACACTTACCATCCTCAATTCAAACAAGCAGTTCCCCGTCTGGATTGGGGGTGAAGATTTCAATATCATAATGACTTTGGAGGAGAAACTAGGAGGTAGATCGAAGTTAGAATGTGACAGTATTAGCTTCAAAGAATTCATTCAAAGCAACCAATTGATGGATATTCAAACTTCCAATGGTGTATATACCTAGAACAACAAACAAAGGGGAACTCAGCATATAGCTTCCAGGCTAGACCAGTTTCTTCTATCGAACAATGCCATACACCTGGGAGGGGATTTTCATGCTTCCATAATGCCCCAGGGAGGATCAGATCATTGGCCCATCATGCTACAATGGGTGCATCCAGGTACCAAATGCTATAGACCTTTTTGATTTGAAGCCTTTTGGTTCACTAATCCCAACTTCAAATCAATGGTCAATGAGGCTTGGAAATCCTTCACCCCCCCTGAAGCTGCCAAAATGTTCCAATTCCAGCAAAAACTAAAAAATCTTAAACAAGTTCTCAAAGTCTGGAATCGAACGAAGTTTGGCAACATTTTTGAGAATAGGAATCAATTGGAACAACAAATGTGTTCACTTCAATAGACTATCATCTTAGAAGGTAGAACAGAAGAGCATGCGCATCAGGAGCAGATCCTTTGGACGAAAATTGAAGCACGTAGGAAACAAGAAGAAATCCTGTGGCGACAAAAATCCAGAATCCGGTGGCTCAAGGAAGGGGAGAAGAATACAAAATTCTTCCACAGATCCGCCATCCAACGACGAATGCACAACAATATTGCCTCAATTAACAATCGACAAGGAGAAAGATTAGAAGTGCATGAAGATATGGAAAAGGAATTCAAAGAGTACTTTCAGGAAATTCTCAAGGAACAGCTAGGACACAGAGATCAAGCCATAAGAAATGTCATGCAGCACATCCCTAAGCTCATCACGGCGAACCACAACAATAAACTGCTCCAATCCATTTCAATGCAGGAAGTAGAAGTCGCGATGGCCCAACTCAAGGATGGCAAGGCACCAGGTCCTGATGGATTTACCCGCAATTTTTTTCACGAATTCTAGGAGCTCATCAAAACATAGGTTTGGGAATTAGTGGAGGAATCAAGATCTATGCATTGGATTCTCCCATCCCTTAATGCTACTTTCTTAGCGCTAATTCCGAAAGGGGATGAATCAAACATGCCCGACAAATACAGGCCGATTGCATTATGCAATGTAGTCTACAAACTTATCTCCAAAGTACTAGCGAACAGGCTCAAACCTGATCCAGGTGGATGTTGGTGGCCACCCACCTATCCCACTTGGACCCCCACAATTGTCTCTTTCAGCATTTTCAGTTTCCTTAATTGTAGCACAACTTACTATTTTTAGCAGTTTTTTCGGGTCCTGAACTTCCGGAGTCGTTTTGAGGCCCTAAACGACGTTTTTTTTGGGGAATCCAGGGGCAACATGGGTACATGCAATGGACCGATGTTGCATGTTCCAACAATCGTAGTTCTCGTATAGATCTTTCTAACGAGCTATCATACACGTCAAACGGAGATCGTATGCCAAAGTTACAACCCTGGGAAATTGATGTACCAATTTACCCAAAACGGGGCCCACAATTTGGCGTTTCATCTTCTAAGGGTCGGTTTTGGAATGTGAAGGGTTTTTCATTGTTTCTCAGTAATAAATAGGCCTTTGAGCCTCATTGTAACACAAGTTCGGAACAGTTCAGAGACATGTAGCTGCACATCTCTTCTCAGAGATAAGCCACCATAGTCCTAGCTGGTTTATTTCCAATTCTGGTTGTAAGCATATTTCGGTATTTTCCATTAATGAAATGAAGTGTTATTTCCGCTGCATCTCTTTATTTATGGTTATCTCTGTAATCTATTGCGTTCCTGTTTAAATCTGGATCAAAACCCCTCCTCCCTCTTCTCATCTCGCCGGAGCAGACTGGATATGTTGAAGGGCGTCAGATAATGGATGGCATTATTCTTTCAAATGAAGTGATCCACTCTCTGAAGCTTCTAAAAAAGCCACGTATGATTCTAAAGCTTGATCTCTCTAAAGCTTTTGACAAACTTAGCTGGACATATTTACATCACATGTTATTGGCATTTGGATTCAGTGCCACTTGGACCAGATGGGTCATGAATCTCATCTCTTCTCCCTGTCTCTCGGTCCTACTCAATGGCTCTCCCTCCTCACCTTTCCGCCCATCCCGAGGTATTCGGCAAGGGGATCCCCTTTCCCCCTTCCTTTTTGTTCTTATGGCTAAAGGGCTCAGTCGTCTGCTTCACCATGCCGTTTCCCTCATGATCTTAAAGGTATCTCGCTTCACGGTCTTCATCCCTTATCCCACCAACAGTTTGTAGATGACACTATGCTTTTTGGACACCCTTCATCTCAAGAGGCAAAAGATTTCAAAGATCTGCTCTCTCTCTTCTCTGAAGCCTCAGGTACCTCTATCAACGCCTCTAAATCCCAACTCTTCTTTTTCAATATCCCAGCCACCACTCAAAGGAACATCGCCCATATTCTGGGATACTCTACAACAACGCTTCCCTCGAAATACCTGGGGGACCCTCTGCTGGATTCTGCCATAAAACATGCCTCCTGGAGGTCCCTACTTGACAAATTGGAGTCAAGACTCTCTTCCTGGACTTTTCGCTCTCTCAATATGGCTGGCAGACTCATTTTGATCAAATCCGTTCTCTAGGCCATGCCTCTGTATCTCTTTTCTATTCTGGCAGCGCCAAAATGGGTTCTTAAGGCAATCCACAATCTTCAAAGAAAATTTCTGTGGGGATCCTCGGGTCTCAACAGGAAATGGGCTCTTGTAAATTGGAGGGAGGTCTGCCATCCAAAATCAGGGGGCAGGCTCGGATTAAGGGATCCACTCCAAAGCAATAACACAATGGGTGCTCGTATATGGTGGAATTGGATCTCCAAACCTCATACACCATGGGCGCGACTATGGCAAGCAAAGTATGCTCCAGGTAGTTAATGGGACGACCTCATAAGAATCAACACAACAACACATGGCTCTTTGATTTGGAACGTAGCCAAGCTTCACAACGCCTTCATTCAAGAGCATAGCTTCTGGGAAATTCATTCAGGAATTACAGCTAGGTTCTGGGAGGACTCTTGGAAATAGCTCCCAAAACTAGCCTCTCTCTTCCATAAGCCTCTTTGGCAGGTTTCTATGCAGCACGCCAATCTCACTCATGTTCAACAATTCTGGCAGTAGCAATCGTCCCAAGACTTTCAACTCTAGAAACCCGCTAGCACCTGGCAGACCAATTGGCAAGGGGAAAAATACAAAGAGATTGATCAGGAGCTACAACATAGAAGAATCAAATGCTCAGTTCAGCAGGATAAGCTGTGTTGGGGACACACACCAAGAGGAATGTTCACCACCAAGGAAGCATACCAGCTTCGCTACTCCACTACTCAGACAAACAAGGATCAGCTCTGGGATCGGGTCTGGCAACCAGGAATATGGCCTAAGGTTTCCAATTTTCTATGGCTCTTAAGCAAGAGGCGTATCCTCACTTGGGATAATCTGAAAAAAAGGGGATTCATTAGCTCATCGAGATGTCCCAACTGTAATCTCAACTCTGAATCCATCTTGCATCTTATAGAAACTTGTCCTCTCGCCACTCAGTTATGGGAAAAAACTGACCAATGTAACAGAAGATCTGGAAAACGAAGGGGAGATATAACAGATACCATTAGAAAATGGCCAAAGGATCCTTACCAAAATCATCTTCTGAATTCTCTGTAGAACCTAATCCCAGGCTTTCTTTTTTGGGTACTCTGGAAGGAAAGGAACAATAGAATTTTCAATAATATCAGCAGGCCAATTGACACCTTGTGGCTTCTTCTGAAGCAAAATCTCCAAGAAAATCTAGCTATTAGGCATTGGCAAGACACGAACCTGCCGGATTCACCCCAGGAGCGCCTCATCATGAATGCCTGGAATCTGAACCTGACTTCTTTGACTCATGTTAAAGCTCAACCTCCAACTAGTCCTGCCTCTCCTCTCTTTTGGTCTCCGCCCGCTTCCAACTCATTCAAATTGAATTTTGATGGGGCAGCCAAGGGTAATCCGGGGCCGACGGGTTTTGGAGGGGTCTTCAGAAATGAGGTGGGAGCAACGATACATATTTACTTTGGAACAATGGGCAAAGATACCAACAATGCTGCAGAATTGGAAGGACTATGGAAAGGGATCTGCATTGCAGATAAAAAAAACTTCTTCCCTCTAGAGGTAGAGGGAGACTCCCTTATCTTAATAAACGCAGCCATTAGGATACAAGCAGGCACCTCGGCTGCCAAGATAGCTTCAAGTTGGAGGTTACTAAGCAGATTGGAACTTCTGGAGGAACGGCTCCGGAACCCCCATAGCATCACCTTCAAGCATGTAAAACGCACTGCCAACAAGGTAGCGGATAGACTGGCCAATCAAGGGGTAAACCAATAGTCCCCATATTTCTCAAGATCTCTAGGTGACTCAGATGATGAACAACTCAAACAGGAATGCACTTCTCTGGTGCAACATGATTACTCGCTCCCGGATGCGGGTGATTGAGGGCTAGGACGACATGTGGGAGGCACGTGATGTGGGCAGGTGGCAGCCCTACCGTGCCAAATGTTACAGTTATGGGCTAGCTAGCCGGCTCCGCACAATTGAATTTATGGTAGCATTTACGCTTCCGTCCATGCTATGGGTTCTTAGCGCAATGGCGCTCAGCTCACTCTGCATCGCTGTTGCTCAGGGCGACTCTCGGCGGGATCGTTCGACCATCTGCTGTCCGTCTACCCTGGTGCATGTCGTCTGCTCCTCCATGTATGTTTGTCTCTGCTGGGATTTGTGTGCTGTCATTACCATCTACCTCCATTCTGTTCCAGCTCTTGGCGCTCATAGCTTCTTTCAGGCTCAGTCTTTGGCTCACCTAGCGCATACGCCTCTTAGTTGGTTTTCTGCCTTCCATTTTCGGTTAATCAGTCCTCCTCCCATAAAGATGCCCAGAGAAAGGATGTGCTTGGTTAGCAGGCGCTGTGGTTTGCATGGGCGCACCACCCATCAGCACCCCTCCCCTTCTCTGGATCCCTCTGAGGAGGCTTCGTTCAACCTTGCGACCAGGCATGGCAGAGGCAGGGGAAGGGGGCGAGACAGAGGCGAAGAATGCAGGCATACTGCGCATCCCATAGCCTGGTTCCACATTCCTTGTTCTCTGGCCAATTCTACCTTCCTCGTCTCGGTGACCATTGAAAAATGTGAAAATGAACCGAATTTGGGAGCTTCTCTTCAGGGGGTTCCGGTAGAATTGAGGCAGGCAAGTGAGATTGACACTCAGCGCCCAGTCTCCGGAGGAACGCCTACTCTACACACTGGAACCAATGCTGGCCCAAGCGAGCCTGTGAGAGGAGAGCCCTCTAGTTCTGCGGACCTCTCATCTGATTCCACAAACTCAGGACATTTTGGATGCAGAATTGTGGAGGAACAACCGTCAACCTCAGATGCAGATTGAACCGATCAGCGCCTCTGGTTTTTTGGTTCAATCACTGAAGCCGAATTCCTCCATCTTTTTTATTCTCAGTGTTCATGCCTGTTATGGGCTTTATTCTATTAGTCAGTTCAGAGTTTGTCGTTGTTTCTGTTCGTGTCAATATCGATTCTGGTATGCGTCAGTGTATAGAGTCCTTTTGAATTGTTTAGGGTTCCCTGGTATTAACCTCTCTGATGTAAGGTCTCTGGCCTGGTTCCATAGTCAGGCAGTCAAGCTTGTGCTCTTTTCCAAATCCTTGGCTTGAACTTTCGAGGTATGACCTCGCTGTAACTTTTTGTATTTTGTATGAATATAGAAGTAGCTCAAATTAGAAAAAAAAATATTATTCTTGTTCCTTGAATTCATAATGTTGCTACTGATACATTAGCGAATGTTGCTGCAAGGTTGTCACCTTTAAAGGATGGTTTTTCAGTTGAAATCATTTATAGGCCATCCGTTCATGATACTATTACTAACTTTCATGTTTCAATGATGACTAGTAGATACTAGACTTTATGGTGAATATTGATGTGTTTAAGGATGCAGCTATTAATGAAGATGAGCATGAAAAAACACTGCACTGGTCGGATCAAACAAGTAAAGGAAACCCCATGCCCAAGGGTGTGGTATCACTAGAGAATTTGTATGACATGCAAAATTAATTTAATGGGCTAGTCATTGCCAATACCTATGGTTCCACACTTTTTCACGAATAAGTGAATCTTGGTACAAAAGAAGATCAGAAGTTAGTAAATCCTAGTACTTGTTGTATTCCTCAAGACAAGAGATATTTTATGCATCATTTCAAACAATATTGAGATGTGTTTGTGTGGATTTATGATGATTTGAAAAATTACAATACATGGTAATCCAACATGTGATTCCCATTAAGGAATGATTCAAGTCTTTTTAGCTAAAAATGAGAAAATTTTATCCTCATTCAGAAAGAATAAGAAAATTATTGGATTCTCAGATCATATTCAAAGTTTGCCATTCTACATGGATCTCTAACCTAGTTCTCCTCAAGAAGAAGTGCAGGGAAGTATGCATGTGTGTTGATTTACATAATTTAAATTCTACCTCAGCAATGGATAACTACCTAGCTTCGTCGGTGGAACAAATTTTGCAAACAGTAATGGGGTCGAAAATGTTCTCATTTCTCGATAGTTTTTTTGGATACAACTAGGTTCTATTGGTGGAACTCAATATACATAAAACTACTTCTTAATGTAGGAGCCACTTCCTAACACACTATGGACATCACATTTCATTGACTGATTGGAAAAAGTGTTGTGGTTTACTTAGATGATGTGACAATTCTTTTGAAGAAGAGATCTGATCAATTGTGTCATCTAAGGAAAAAAAATTTAGTGATGTCAGAAATACGATATATCTTTGAATCCTAAGAGGAGAATTTTTGTGGTGTCTGAGGGAAATCTCTTGGGCTATATTATCACAAAAAGTGGGATTAAAGTTGATCTATAGTGGGTCAAAACTATTGCTCAGATTCCATTTCTAGTGATAAAGAAAGGCACGCAATTTGTCCTACATAAGATCAATTTCCTTTGTAATTGTATCTTAGATTACACACAGATAGTAAAGCCATTACAAGAGATGAAAAAGAAGGATGCAATTTACAAGTGGGATAAAATGGAAAAGTATGCCTTCAACCATATTAAGAAAGCGATCATAGATGCTCCAACATTATATAATCCATATTTTGGCAAGAATTTTCTATTGTATACCTTCGCTTCTGACACTTCTCTTACAAGAATTCTCACATAAAAGGGCGATCAAAGGAATGAACAACCTATATCATTCATGAGTTCGAGATGGCAAGGACATGAGTTAAATTATACCACCATCAATACACATGATCATGACGTGTACAAGGTAGTAAAACACTTTAGGCCTTATCTTTTGAGAAATCACGTTATCATATTTGTCCCTCACCGAGTGGTGAGTTTTTTGTTTTCTCAACAAGGGTTGGGTGAAATAAGAGTGAACTACATGACCAATGTACAAGAGTCGACATGATAAAATTCCATGGTCCATACGAGCTTGCAGCAGAAAATGGCTAATATACCAGAAGATGACTCTTCTAGATGGTAGAAGGAAATGGAGATGTACAACATTGAACAAGATACCCCCATTGAAATAACCACCTCTTGGTACGCAAATGTGAAATAGTATCTTGAGCATGATACCATGTCCTCATACCTAATTGTGCGACAAAAGAGGGCAGTTTGACTTAAACCTTTATCATACCAATTATTACACGGAGTGCTTTTTAGGAAGCACCATAATGGGGTCTTGCTGACATGTCTAGAAGAACCTAATTCATAAACGATATTGGGTGGACTTCAAGATGATCAAGCTAGTGGAAATCACGTGGGTGACATTACAATGCACAAAGTTATGCGGGCTAGTTGTTATTGGACGACACTCTTCAAGGATTCTAATGCTTATGCCCGAAAGTGTCTAGTTTTTCAGAGATGTGGCTACCATGATAGAATGTCAGCTACCTCATTGCAACCCATTGTTATAGAAGAACCTTTCCAACGATGGGGAATGGATGTGATTGGTGAAATATTTCCACACTCATAGAAGAAACATCAGTATATTCTCATTGCTACATAATACTTTACATGGTGTACAAAAGAAATTCCTCTTAAACAAGTGAATGATTAGAAAGTCATCAATTTTCTTAAACAAAATATCATCACCACATCCAGTGTTCCTACATCTCGTTTTTTTTATAATGCAACTTATTTCTCATTATTGAAACTTTCCAATTTTGCATTACTAAATGACATTGTATTGAAACATTCATCCAACTATTTCCCACAAGGTAATAGTCTTACTGAGTCAACTAATAAAAATATAATCCGCATTATTAAGAAAACCTTTTACGATGAATAAAGGAAATGAAATAATGTTTTGGTGAATTCTCTATGGGCTGATCATATCCTGCCTAAACCCTCTTTGAAAATGTTCCCTTAATTTCTATTATATGGAAAATAAGCCATCCTATATTTGAACGTATGCCTCGCTACCCTCGAACTTTCTCAAGAGTGTTAGGGGAAACTACGTATTGTGGTTTAAATTAGGATAGACAACCTTTTGAAGTTACAAGAATAAAGGATAAAATCCAAAGAAAAGTTTTCCACTCATCAAATTCATATCAATCAATGGTTTGATAGGACGTCTACAGGGAATCATGTTAACAATGTGAAAAAATATGTGCTTCACTCATATTTGAGTGAAAATTAAGGGGTGTAATGAGTACTCATCAAATGGAAACTCACTAGATGGATCCTTGATTCTTTGTGCATAATTCTTTATACAAAGGTGGCCTTCTTTCTTACTTGTGATTTTAGACAAGACTATAGTGGGAAGAAATGTGTTGGATTGGCACATTGATTGATTTTCATCTTATTGCCAAGCTACTCATAAGAGAACTAGAAGTTTCACCCAATATTATTTTTTCATATTACTATGTCATTTCTTGAAAATGATGTCCACATATATAACCAATATGCCCCCCTAGTCAAAGATGAGTTGCATTAGCTTTTCCCACTATCTTTTCAATCTCATGTTGTTGCTTCACGTCCCATGAAAATACATAGGCTCAATGGAGTAATAATGACATCACAGAACATTCCTTGCTACTACCAAGTGTCCATAGTCCTAGAAAAAAAAAATCATTTCCTTTTCATGTAAGGATCTACATTCCTTCCCTCAAGTATATTTCCTCTTTATACTTTTCCCCTTCTTTTATTTATAAATTTATTTAGGTTTTGGAGAGGAGAGCATTCATTTGTATTTAACTTAAATGATAGGGGGGTGGTAACATGTAGAATCCACAAGGATGGAATATGATGTTTGAGAGTAATATTAGCTAATTTTAAGTAATAGATGCAGCTTTTGAATTATGCAAGATGATATATATGCATTAAGAAATACTTTAGAATATGTTGAGAATGTTCTTTCAAATGTGAGCGATACTTCTAAAACTATAATGGAAAAGAGGATAAAGTTACTTATCTATATCAAAAAACCCAAAAGAGTTGCCCTATAAAATCCTATAAAATATGTTGTGAGTATTCTTTCAAATGTGAGAAATACTTTTGAAACTATATTAGAAAAAGAGATAAAGTTACTTATCTATATCAAGAACCCTAAAAAAAATTCCTTATTTTCTCTGAAAAATCTATATATGTACTGGTATGATATGATATCACTCACCACACCATAGTGATAACACAATATTAAGAATTCCAATTAATCACACTTATGTTGATGCATCGAAAATTGCTAGAATATAAATGACCATTTAATGGAAATTTTAGAAATAAACCATGAATAAACCATGTACATAAATATATATTATAAAAATACCGTAAAAAGAAAAATAAGCGAATGAAATTAAAGCTTTGTTGAAATCTAATTGCCATTGCAAATCACAATGCCATGAAAATATTATAAATGGGAAAGTATGAATGTTTGAAGACACGTGGATCTTAAACTTAGTTTTCAAAAAATAACAATTTTTAATTAACCTTTTGGAAAAGATTGATCTTTGTTCAATAATTTTTAATTGTCATCTTTAGTTTAGTAATTTATAGCCATCGACACTAACGTGAACGACTAAATATAGATAATATTATTTATTTATTTTTTCTAATATCTATGACGGTCATATTTATGAAAAAAAAAGCCAAAACCAAGTTTATAATTAAAGGGAAAAAAAACATTTTAATTAAAGACTAGAAAACCCTATATAACAAAAAAAACATCTAATTGATTTTATTCCCGGAACTATAATAAACTAATATCTTATTTTGAAAGTATAAATGAAAAATAGACTATCTTACTCCTACTATAACCTACTACGGTTCAACAAGTAGCATGTGAATTCATAAAACTAATCTAACCATTTTGATGCAGGAGCATCTAGCAGACATGACAAAGACGCTAGTAAAGGAATATGGTTTCAGAAGAGGACAGAGGGATTGATTCATGTAGTGGGAAACATACTTGTTTCCTTTTATTTTCTTTCTCGTTTTCTTTTATTAAGTTATTTAGAGATATTGTAATAGGAAGTAATTAGGAAATGTAATGACTAGACTAGGGTCACTGTTTTGAGACAAATGAGTTGTTATTGTAGAAAGTCATGATAAAAGAATGTACGGGAAAATCAAACAAATTCAGTATAAAAACTAACTGCTGTAACTAATTGACAAACTGGACAAACTGCCAGCAGTTAGAATAATTGTAACAGTGCTATTAAAGAGTAAAACTAAGCACAAAAGAAAGGTTCGGAATAGAAGGAGTAATACTCAGAGAAGGAATACAAATAATAAAACAATCTTCTGTGCATAAATCCTCATAGTGTTCTATTTATGTCTGAATTCTTTTAATAGAGAAACTATTATGTAAATATCATAAAAGTTTGGTCACAGAACGAAATTAGAGAAAAGAGACCTTCGAACATCGAATGCGAACAAGAAGAATAACGTTTGTTTGCAAACAGTCACAACCGAGAAACCACAACATGCAACGAGAGTCGTTCCATATTCTTTTACACACGAAAAGACAGGGCTGCTAACGCAGAGAATAGAACAATCATAACATAAACCTGGTATGCAAATCCTTACGGTATAACCAACTTTCATTCCCAGAAATTCATTTATAAGACTTCCAACTAATGTCCATTCATATTCCATATTCAAAAACGATTTGAGAACAAAACCCCGTTCGCGGATTTGGAACTGTAAACCCTCATCCACATAAACCAAATTCCATACATTTTCCAAACCGACGCTTACAGTATTCAACAAAGACCCTATCAAGAACAGGACTCCATAATAACAGTGACTCAAAACCTACAGCCCAACTGACTCATACGCCGAGAGACGCAGACAAACAGATACAGACAGATAAAGTAAAGCTACCCGAAACTGTATGGGAGTAGTCAAAGGCCCAAACACCGAAACCCTCGGTCGCTACACCTATGAAGACACACCGCAAGATGAGTATTAGAATTAGTGAAAGAACCTATAGAATTTCCACATAAATTCATAATAAGAAAGGTTACGAAGGGTTCCCTTACCAAGGGTAGGAGCCGTGACCATACAAGTGAAGAAGCCGTGACCAACTCGAGCACCAATTGTTTGTTTTTTTTCCCCTGCTCGCAAGGAGCTAAGTTGTTAGAAGCAGAAGAAGGAACAGATAGAACACAATAGCAGAGAGAGCACGCTTACTTGTTGCACTGGAGCTGGAACGACGGCGAACAATGCCATTGTTTTGTCGAGGTCGTGCCTGAGCGAATCATCGCTATAGAATGAGACCAGAGCCACGCTCAATTGGAAAATCGACACACGGAGATAACGACAGTGAAGACCAGACTATAAATCGGATAGAGGACGCACAGAGGTCGAACCCATAACAAAAAAATCGACCATTGAAACCCTGGAAATCTAAACACAAACAGGGTATGAACCTTACCAGTTTTTCAAATCCTGCAAAAGACCGAGACACTTCCACCAGAGGAACCAGACAACCAACACTGTGAGAACCGCCACAAGCACACGAGCTCAACAGACTCAGAAAAAACCCCTGACCGACTAATAGGACTCTCATCGAAGCTGCAAACTACCAACTGGTATCACACAGAATCCGGGAACAAATTTTCAACAAAATACAAAGCATCGCAGGAAGAAACCACTATAAACAATCACCAAATTGCCGAGAGCTCGCAGAAGGAAACAACAAACCCACACAGGACCGAATGAACTCAAAGGTGGCGAAAACCCTATACAAGGATGGGGTTTAGAATCCCCAGGAAAATACAGGTGTCTATCGCATACACCGCCAGCAAACCTTCCGTAAAAGACCATTAATTACCTATAGATTGAAAATCAAAATATCTCTGACCAACATCCGGCGCAATTCAATATCACACAACAGTACAAGTTAGGTGGAAAGGGAGCAACGGCGGGACCACGTGGGCTGGCCCCATCAAGTGGTATCAGAGCAGTTGATTAAGAAAGAAAAAAAAATGGAAGTACAAAGATGGGGACGTGGAAGAGGTGCGCGTAGAGGAGCAGACAAGGGCTTGAGAGAAGAGTTGAGGGTCCTTACTGCTTGCTTAGAAGCAGTGGAGGTGGGAAGGAGAAGAGATCCAGAACTGGGGGATGATAGCGAGGATGAAGCAGCAACTTCCACGGAAGGGTCAGAAGAAGAGGCCCCGGAGATAAGACTGTTGAGATCAGTGCTGTTAGCCAGTAGCAAATCCAAACCTGAGATTTCTAATTACGATGGCAGTCTATCTGCAGATGTTCTGCTGGATTGAATAAATGAGTTAGATAAGTATTTTGAAAACGAAGAGATCAATGAGGACAAAAGAGTTAGATTTGCTGCAACCAAGCTAAAAGGACACGCTAATTTATGGTGGGATAATGTCCAAGCAGACAGGAAAAGGATGAACAAACTACCCATAAAAAAGTGGCCAAGAATGGTGGCAAAACTGAAGGGTAGGTTTTTGCCTAAAGACTATCAGGTCGAACTTTATCGATGAGTGCAGAATCTAAGACAGACAGGTATGACCATAAAGGAATACACAGAGGAATTTTATTGCATAAATTTACGGGTTGGTTATACTGACGATACTGCAGAGAAGACAACGAGATATGTTAATGGTTTGAGAATGGAAATACTGGATGAGATCAGTATTCTCTCACCAAGGAATATGGAAGAAGACTTTCAAAGTGTTGTAAAGGCAGAAGAGAAAATTAACCGGAAACAGAACAACAAGAGAGAACGAGGAAATGGTAGAGGACGTGGATAGTCCTATGGTAGAGGAAGAACTGCTATTAATAGTGAGGAAGGCAGCAGCTCCAAAACTTCAGGGACAACAGAGAAGGGGGATAGCACTAGAGGAGGTCGGCCATATCAGCGAGGAAGAGGAAATGGTCGTGGCAGAGGGGCAAATGTCCAGTGCTACAGGTGCCATAAATGGGGGCACAAATCCTTCGGATGCCCGGAAGTTGAGCATACCGGCCAGAGAGGAGCATTTGTTGCACAGCCTGAGGAAGATGAAGTACAGCCCCGGGAAGTAGAAAATGTGGCAGAAACAGGGGAGGCATTAATTCTGAACAAAGTGTTGTTAAAGCCAGTAAAGGAAATGACTGAACAAAACCAGAGGAAGGCACTGTTCCGAACAGTTTGCAAATCACATGGGAAGTGTTGCAAACTAATCATAGACAACGGGAGTACGGATAACTTAGTTGCTACCGAGATGGTAGAAAAACTGGGATTAAGGCAGCTTAAACATCCCACACCTTACAAGGTGTCGTGGCTACAAAAGGCCACCAATTGCTAGTTGATGAGCAATGTGAAGTTGAATTTCACATTGGAAAATACCAAGACAAAGTTGTTTGCGACATCATGCCAATGGACATATGCCATATACTGCTAGGAAGACCATGGCAGTATGATCAGAAGGTGACACATGATGGGAAAACAAATTGTTATAAGTTTGTGAAAGATGGAGTCAAACATACCCTTGTACCCATCAAGGAGGAGGATACAACAGAGTCAAGTGGAACAAAAGCATTGTTAATAGCAAGAAAATTGTTTGTTAGACAGATTGAAGAAAACAAGGTGAACTATGCGGTGGTGAGAAGGACAAAAGCAGTGTCACTGAATACAGAAAAATCAGAATTACCTACAGAGATACGGGAGCTGTTGGAAGAATTTAAAGATATTGTGGTTGACGATCTACCAGACAAACTGCCACCCAGAAGGAGCATCAACCATCATATCGATTTTATACCTGGCGCAAGTCTACCGAACAAGGCAACATACAGAATGAGCCCGAAAGACAACGAAGAGATTCGTAAACAAGTACATGAATTACTGGATAAGGGACTGATCAGAGAAAGTTTGAGCCCGTGTGTGGTACCAACAATACTTACACCTAAGAAGGGAGGAGAATGGCGAATGTGTATGGATTCATGAGCCATCAACAAAATCACTATACGGTATAGATTTCCCCTACCGAGAATGGATGAAATGATGGATTGTCTTAGCGGAGCAGCCTATTTTACGAAGATTGATCTGAAGAGTGGATATCATCAGATCAGGATCAGGGAAGGAGATGAATGGAAAACAACCTTCAAGACCAATGAAGGGTTGTACGAGTGGCTAGTCATGCTGTTTGGCTTGAGCAACGCTCCTAGTACTTTTATGAGGCTGATGAATGAGATGTTAAAAGAATTTATTGGCAAGTTTGTGATAGTTTGCCTTGATGATATTCTGATTTTTAGTAGGACCAGGGGAGAACACCTTTATCATGTTCGAAGGGTGCTAGAGAAGTTACAGCAGAAAAAACTGCTGACAAACTTGAAAAAATGTACTTTCCTACAGAAAGAACTGGTTTATTTGGGGTTTGTAGTCGCAGAAAATGAATTGAAGATGGATCTGGAGAAGATCACAGCAATCGTCAATTGGCCATCACCCAAGAGCTTGTTTGAGGTACATAGCTTCCATGGATTGACAAGTTTTTATAGGAAGTTTATTAGAAATTTTAGTGAAATCTGTGCACCAATGCTGGACACCATCAAGAAGGCCAGCCAGCCTTTTTGTTGGACTAGTGCAGCAGAGGACAATTTTCAGCTTCTGAAACGGAAGATTACAGAGAGACCAATCTTGAGGCTACCCGACTTCAGCAAACTTTTCCAGGCCCGGTGTGACGCAAGTGGGATAGCTATTGGCGCTGTGCTCAGTCAGGAAGACAGACCAGTGGCATTTTTTAGCGAGAAATTAAATGAAAGCAGGCAGAAATATTCCTCATATGACAAGGAATTTTATGCCGTGGTCCAAGCTTTAAAGCATTGGAGACACTACCTGCTGGGCAACGAGTTTGTATTGTTTTCTGATAATTCAGCGTTACAATATGTAATGCAACAACACAAGTTGAACCAGAAGCACGCCAAATGGGTAGAGTACTTACAGAGTTTCACCTTCATGCTAAAGCATATTAGTGGACAAGCCAATAAAGTGCCAGATGCTTTGAGCAGAAGAGTTTTGTTCTTGCAAGAGAGAAGAATATAGGTGATGGGATTCGAACATCTAAAGGATTTGTACCAGACCGACACGGATTTCAAAGAAGCCTTTGAAGCATGCCAAAGTCCTGTATTGAGGAATACAAGTCCATGGCTGGAATACAACTTACAGGAAGGATTATTGTTTAGAGGTGGACAATTATGTATTCTGGACTACTCGATGAGGGAAAATATTATACGGGAGAAACATAGTGGTGATCTAGCCGGTCACTTTGGCATAGATAAAACTTTGGAACAACTCGGGCACTTTTATTACTAGCCCCGAATGCGCAGAGATATCCAATGATATGTGAACAGGTGTAAAGTCTGCCAACTGGCGAAGGGACACAGTCAAAATGCTGGACTTTACACACCACTACCAGTTCCGAGCAGACCATGGGACTCAGTCAGCATTGACTTAGTCTTAGGACTGCTGTTGGTACCATTTTATGACCCCTTTTTCCCTCCCAAAACATGACAATTACCTACTTCTTTTCATCATTTATCCCTCAGATCCCTTGGAAATTGATTAATTAATAGTCTTATAGTTATTAAATTGCATTTAAATTGATTTAAGGGTTTTGTGTTAATAAATTAGGAGTTTTTGGGCAAAATGACTACAGGAAGTTCCAACATCATGTAAATGGCTTATTGTTTGACATGTGGCATGACAGCCAGGCCAGAGCGAAGGATATGGATGAAAAGCGGAATGTCCAAGCATGGACGAGCACCTATCCCGCAGCGGAATCAACCATCCTACATGCGCGGTCAACGACTGGTCAACTATGGCATGTTGGCGACAAAGGCAGCAACAACACATAGTCACAGTCCAAATCGATTTTAGTTGTTTCGTTTTTTTTATATATCATCTAGGATAGAAACATTTTGTGTTTTGATAAAAGCGGCAACAGCCGCTCATGAATGTACATCCATTTTCAAGGGATGTGAAACCATATGTAAATATAAGTTCTGAACCGGTTGTATGTTCGGTTACGTTTTTATCATTATTGTTGCTTCACGAATAGAGCTTCGACTTTAATACAAACAGACTTGCATTATAATCACAGTTGCGTTTTTTTGATTTGGTGATCATGGGATAACAAGCTCAGTATACCAAGAACGCGGACGGGCCCTGCGTACATGGTATACTGTTGTCATTTTAATTGCGTTTACAATCATTTGATATTGATATATATGCGCAGTGATTAAATCGATTCATGTCCATGTTTATGTATTTATGAATGCGTTTGTTTATATGTTTATGCATGTGCTTGCATAGATTATCATTTGGATCGTGAATCATATCCTGTAAGGGATTCAATCCAGCGTTACCTTGTAAAGCACTGTCATGAACTTTATGCTTACGATTTTCACTTTGCATGATTGTTAATGAATGTTCATGAATGTTGAGTAGCACTGAAAAGAGGTTTTATGTTTGATGTCTCTGTAAGGAGACCAAAATATTTAATTACAGTGATACACAGCGTTTTACGAACTGAATCTTAGTTGATAGTGATACATAGTTTGATACTCAGTTGATACTTGGTTGATAGTTTGATATTGAATCAAATCATAGCATTGTAATTAGGAAAGGTAGGCTTAGATTAGATCCTTTATGTCTATATATTTTAGGCACACACCTCTAAGTCTACGCACCCTGGTCGATAATAAATATAGCCCAGTCTAGCACCCTAGATAGGACACTACATTTTGGTGCCGTTGCCGGGGAGGCGTACTTAAAGGATTGAAAAGAAAAAAAAAATTCAATAAGAAAAAAAAGCAAAAACACAGTTAAATTCATGTTCATTTATGCCTAGGCTTAGAGACAATCAGGGTAGATTCATAAAAACCCCCCACAATTCAAAAACTAACCCATCACCATCAGGAGCAGACTCTGTAAACAATTCAACACCAGCTGAGGAAAACATCATTCAAGCATTAGAGGATAAACAAAAATCAGGGCAGAGACTTACTCTCATTGAAAGGCAAACTTTATTAATACATAAATCACAGAAGAGGGACTTTCCTAGGTCTGCCACACAAGGAAAAAGTAGCACAGTGACTGAACACTCCCCAGAGATTGAACACTCTTTCCTTAATTGCCTCTTCGAAACAAGTGACTCCGATACAGAGAAATCTATTAAGATGGCCGAGGAAGGAGATGGATCAGTGCCACATCAAGGATAGAGAGATGAAGAAGAATCAACTTTTCCTTTTCCCATACATGAACCACAGGAAGATGATGAGATCAAAATGAAAAACATACCCCCATCAATGCTACCTAAATTTTATGGTATGGCTTCAGAATATCCGGACTCATTCTTGTTCGAGTTTGATATTGTATGTCAGACATATGGCTATACTGATGATGCCCATAGGCTCAGACTTTTTCCAGCGACACTAAAAGCATCAGCCTTAAGATGGTTCATGAGGCTTGGTGAGCATACTATCACTGATTGGGATGGTATGAGAAAAGTATTTCTAAGGAAATATTAACCCTACTGCAGATCCAAAGACTCTAAAGATGGCATCTTTAGAATGAGCCAACAAGAGGATGAAACCTTAGAGGAATACTTGGAACGGTTTGTCTACAACTTACAAAAATCTAAACACCGAACTATGCCTCTTGATCTGACCCGAAAAATATTCTTGAAAGGTATCCGAGAGGAATACATGGATGACCTCAACTTGATGGGTAAAGGTGACATTTCTGTTTTACCCTTTGAAGAAATCACTGATCTTTGCGAAAAATATTCAAGGAGTAAAGCTAAAATGGGAAAAAGAACCCTGTCATCCAAGGTCACCAAGTCTGCTTCAACAAGTGTCACAAGGGCTGA
>APFE030910364.1:36734-88811 GCA_000404065.3 Pinus taeda | reverse complement strand
TCTACTATTGATTCCTTTTATGAAAATAGATGAGAGGAGAACCAAGAGGGCCAACCTGAGTCTTGCGCTCGATTCCCCTCTCCTTCTTGATAGAGTTTTGCTTCTCGCTCTTTGTCTGCTTAGCTTCAAAAGGACCTGTAGAATCACAGCAACAAACTACTATGCAAGAAACAAGGATCTAAATTCATAAATAATGCAGGATCAGATGTACATTAACCATATACAAGCATATATAAACAAGTACACCAGAATATGGAAGGAAACAAGAATAGCTTTATTTAGATACAAAGTAGCAAGAGGATTACAACCATGATCAGTTCTGACCCAGCATCATCCTCCAGCTAAGAAGCCCTTCTTTCACCTCAAGCAAAGCAAAATCACCCAACACTATGAATGCACACCAAAATACCAACAACACTTCTCTATAAGATACAAAATTCCAGGCTCTGGATCTCTGTGAAGAGGGATCCATATATAGATGATTACAGAGAGGTGAGTCATCTTTAGGGATCTTGATTAATGTCTTCTCTCTGATAGTTCCTACTTCCACTTGGAGAATGAAGATCTCTTACTCATCCCTGGTTGAAAATGGAGTGGCAAGTGTCAGAGGGGAAGCTTCTGGAAGATTCCATGATCTTCCACCTCGCATTTTGGTCCCTGCCATTTGTCCATTCCCGACCAACGCACCCTACAGAGGAGCAAAAAAGTATGCATCGCACCCTATACATTGGGGAGGTGATATGCATCGCACCCTCTGCATGGAGCTTTCAGTATGGTGCAGTTTTGGCCATTTATGAGCATTTTTCAGTGGAGAACTCCTGGGAGATGATGTAATCAGTTGACCTTGTTCCTTTAGGTAGTGAAGCAACCCTTTTAGGAACTTAAGAGCCCTCAGTTTATGGACATTCGTGATTGGGATCGAAGTGCCCAAAAATTTCTATAACAGGTATGTGATTAATTGATTTCATGTGCTTACCTTAGGATTTAATTATGTAGCATTGTACTAATGGTTGATATGATTTTATTGTTGTTAACGTGCTAAATTTCAATGTATTATTCAACTATCCTTGCATCAATAGATTTCCATCAACAAGCCAAGGTGATGACATCTATTATGTATTTCAATATGTTTAAACCTAACAGTTATGTGTGTGTGTGTGACAACATATAAGACAATTGGACACTAATATTTGAAGAGATGAAGACATAAATGGATCAATATAGCTATGACCAATCCTAGCATGGATATGAAGAATCAAGAATGAATAAAGAGGAAAGATCAGTTGAAAAAGAAGGAATGGTACACTCTCCTCATTGGATGGACATGTTGAGAAGCCTAAAAGTGAAAATAAGGAGCTATTATACAAATAATGAAACATTGGTAAAGGCTCTATAAAATAAATCTAATGTAAATAAAGTCATACTACAAAGCATTTTTGACTTACAGAGATAGAGGCAATATGACTTTGGGGCTATTCATAGAGAGAGGAAAATCCCTTTAGAACTAGAAGAGAGAACAAATGAGGAAAATTGTAACAGGTATAGGGAGAGGAACAAAGGGGAAAGTGAATATATTATGAGAGGGAATATTCCATTGAGTACCCCAGAGAGAGGAACTAACACTTATAGGCATCACTGTGGTAGGCATGCTAATTCTACTACCGGGAGGCATCATCATCATCGTCATCAAAGAAAGAGAAAAAGAGACTATATGGTAGAGGAATCTAAGAAGCCAAACCACCAACGTTTTATGGTGAAATAAAGAAGTATGAATATGTAGAAACTTGGTTGCTTGGAATGATGAAATTCTTCAGAATCCATAGTATTGGGAATGGGTTCCCCCAAGAGGCAGTTTTGGGGCAGAATTCCAAAATTTTGTAATAAAGATGTAAAGTCTCCTCATTTTGTGGTCGTGTAGCATGAAGATGTCAAAGGGTTGTCCTCCCTTGTTTTGTAAGGTCTCATGTCATCTATAAAGATCTACCCATGGTCCACGGACCATCGGATTGTATAAAAAGGAAGTCTTAGAAGAGTCTAGGAGAAAAATTAGTGGTAAGAAGAGTTTTTGGTAAGAAGTTCTAAGTGTTCTCAGGTCTTAGTGTAGGTAGAGGCTCTATACCTAAGTGCGCAGAGGCCTAGGGTGGAAGTCTGCAGCCAAGTGTGTGGACCCCTGCAGCTGTGTGCGCAGGGTGGATAGAGTCTGTACTGAACTTGAGATATCAATAGACAGAATTATTTTGCAAATCACTGTGTATTTTGTCTCTATTTAATACATCTGATTATATTATGATATGATCTGGGTTTACATTATAATGCTATTTTAATTCATGAATGTATTCGATTATATCCATTAATTGAACGCGAGCAAGAATATAGGATTATGCAAAGATAACTGTAAATGTAGGGTAGATTAGGTAACACTTACGATAACTTGGGAATTTATACAGTAACGTAGCCATAGAGGCACGTAAGTTCCTAGACCTCAGGTTAGGGCTGCGTGAAGATCAATTGGGTACCTTTGTGGAGGTATGGAAGGACGAAAGAGAAGGAACATCGATAAGCCCTAAAATCTTATCAATCTACACAAAGGCAGGATCAGGAAGTGTAGATCGACATCACGACCATCTCAGGGTGTGGAAACTTGGTTCCTGCATCCCCCCATACTGCTTCAGGTGAGACTTTGGTTTGTGCTCTGCGTGCTAATGCTGAAAGGGCCAGTAGTGTAGGGATTTTCTTGGTTGACTAATGCTAAACCTGGGTCAAGGCCTATCAAGCCAACAAATGGTTCCGTTGCCAGGACCAGGATATGCATATTGTAGGTCCCATGACACATGTCAAAGGACTAACAGGCCATCATGGAGGGATGAACTTCTGTTGATACCGTATGTGACATTACAACCATTCAAGAAATGGGTTATTGACTTTGTGGGACCAATTCAGCTTTTGGGAAAGAAAATAGGTGTGTGGTACATCATCACTGTGATAAAGTTCTTGACCAGGTGGGAAGAGGCGTAGCCTGTGAAGGACTGTATCAGTGTGATAGTAGCGAAGTTTCTTTTCGATTCCATATTGACAAGATTTGGCTATCCAAAGATCTTGATGAACGGTCGTGGTATGCATTTCCTTAACGAAACAATCAACACGTTGACGAAAGAATTTCAGGTGTATCATTAGAAGAGCATGTTGTATCACCCACAGGCCAATGGGACAGTGGAAGCATTCAATAAGATAATGGAGAATGCATTGACAAAGGTCTTCAATGCTTAAAGAAGTGACTGGGATGTGCACGTACCAGTGGTGCTATGGGCCTACATAATGACTTGCAAGAAGTTGACTGGACAAACTCCTTTTAGACTTGTGTATGGAATAGAAGCTATGATGCCAATGGAATACATTATACCTAGTCTGTGCATAGCAGCACTCACGGGAATGGTGGACCACGGAGCCTTGGAAGAGAGGATTATGTAGTTAGCAGTGCTTGAGAAGGAATGATTTCTAGCTGGATTTCATCAACAAGTTCAAAAGGAGCATGAAAAGGCATGGCATGATCAACACATTAAACTGTGCACCTTCAAGGTAAATGATCTGGTTTTGCTATATGACAAAAAATTTGATAAATTTTGAGGCAAAATTAGGATGCACTCGCTGTGCCCTATATCATCAAAGACATTATTAACGATGGATCAGTTCAGTTAGTTAAGTTAAATGGGGAGCCCTTCCCAGGAAAGGTGAATGGTAGCCGATTGAATCCATACACTGGTGATCTGACTAGGTGACTATAATAAGGTAGCACAGTCTTAGCACTCCAGACAGTTGAAAGGAGGCATGGGACTATAAACTACACTACCTGGGTTGGGGAACTGTGCAATGAAGAAACTGCGTAGAAGATGGAGATGTCACAGAGACTACACAAGCACATAGAAGGCTATGCTACCTGGGATAAATCTACGCAAGTCAGCTGGAAAGTGACCATTAAAGTCATTACTCATGATTTGACAGTGAAAAAATGACCAAATGGAGTGGGGGGCAGCATTTAAGATGAAATTTATGGGCGAGATCCTTGAAAACATGCCGCCAATCTAGCATTAATGAATCGATTTTGGGGGGAATGATCTGATTTGAATTCAAAATGGCCTATAAATTACATGTGGCTTCCCAATGAAGAACACTTGGCATTTTGAGCATTGAGTTGTTGAGCTCTCAGACGCGTATGAACTATGAATTCTTTGAAGCCTTGCTAGCGAGTTAGGCATTTGAGCAATTGCCAAAGGAGACACAAGAACTATTGAATAGCGTCATGTCAACACCAACAGAAACCGTAAATATTGGGGAAGTAATGAAAGTCGAAGGGGTTGTGCCAGAGGGTGCTATGCAAGCAGAGGGAACTGCTTCAGAGGTTGTAGATATACCCAAGTCACCACAATCACTTAGACCAAGGCCTACCCATACCTAGGAAGGCGCAAAAGCCAGGAAAGGAAAGAAGTTTGTGACACCAGCGATGCACACATCACCTAGGAGAAACCCACTGAAGGACAAGCCCACTACTCAAGAATAAGGCAAAACAATTAACCTACAACTAGAGGAAGAAGAAATTGAGGATATCCCAATGGATGGTCAGGATCATGGGATAGAAACAGAGGACGTTGAAGTTAAGGGGTCTGACCCCATTACTAAGTTGTCTGAGTACATCCCTCCACGCAGGGGCAATGCCAAGGTGCCTAAGGACATTGATGAGAGAAAGGTCACCTTGTACACACCTCTGTTGCTGAACAAGATTGTTTATGAAGGACCGTGCTTGGGGCAGATTCCAATGTTGAAATTGGAGGACTGGGACTTAGCTGACGCCGAGTGATTCCCTCACTTGGCGACAAACCAGCTGATGCACTGTGTCCTCCATAAGACTACCAGGATGACTACGTTGGAACCATGGAAGTGGCTCAAAGGCATGGATAAGACAGGCCTGCTCAACCTACTATGGGTGTCACACTACAATCGCACACCCATTATCTTGATAGTAATCAAGCAGTTGTTGTGCTTGGTACATGATGGGTGCTTATGGTTGGAGGAGCCAATACCCATCACTGATAGACTAATCCATAGGATCACGAGGCTGCCATATTCAGTGGAGAATCCAAATATGATGTTTGGTGGAAAGGCGGGTGAACTGGCCCTCGTAGAGGCCATGAAGAAGAAGTTCGGATTAGTAAAGAAGCTGCATGGCTATGTGATTACAATTATTTCTGACCCTACAGTCAAAGTGGCCACAAAAATATTAGCAGGGAAGGTCATGCGGAAGTGTTGCTTCGATGAAGTATTGGCATCCGTCGTAGCTCTAGCAGCCCAATGCACGGAGGGGGTTCAGTTTAATGGGGTGTGCCACCTCTGCAGTGATTTCCTCGTGAACTGCCGCGAGGCATAGGATCTTAGCAAGACCTTCCACTATGCGTGACTCTTGCAGTCCATCGTGCTGGTAGCCTGGGAGCTACCCAAAGATAGCCAATTTCCCTCAATCACGTCGGACCTACCTAAGGCTGCAAAGTATGCTTCGCTATGGGCGACTAAGGATCCTCAACGGATCAAGGACAGCAAGATATTTTGGATCTTGATGGAGATGGACATGCACATGGCCATCAACCGCAAGCTGTGGTTTCCACCTACTATGTTTGATAAATTGCAACCGTACGTGGAATTTAAGGCTGATTTCCACCATGTATCCATAAGGGAATGGAAGCACCCTGAGCAGAAGTGGTATGATTCACCCTACTTGGTGACAGATGATGCGATTCAAGCAGTTATTGACAACTGGCTGGTAGAATGGCACACTGCCTCAGACTTAACGGTGGGATCTAGCAAGACAGTCACACAGTAGAAGAAGGATGAAGACAAGCTCAATATGGAGTAGTTGGCTGAGAAAAGGAGAAATGAGGCTGAGGATAAGGTTAAGGCAAATCCCGCTATCACACAGGAGATAGGCGGACAGACATGAGGAGAGGAGTGTGGTTCTGACAAAGAGAAGTCACCCTCCCCATAAGAAGGGAAGAAGAGGACGATCAGATAGAGCAGGGTGGAGTGGACCCACAGATGCCTCCATTCCATATCAAGCATCCAAGGGGACAAGAAAAAGTAGGGCCATGGAAGAATTTCAAGGCCAGCAACATGTCCATGGACCCAATCACCCTAAAAAAGGGGGATCTGGACGACATTGGAGATACAGTGCGGGATTCCATCGTGGAACTGTTGTAGTAGTTTAAGCAGCATTAGCAGCAGGCATTGGGGGCCATTCAAATGACTCTGCAAGAGCTACAAATTCAGATATCACAAACTGATGTGACATCCACTAGTTTGGCCATTGGTACTTCAGAAGTTGCTGGGATGCTACGTGCGAAGGAATCCTAAGCTGTAGTGCTACTAGATGAAGCATTGGCGACAGAGACCGAAGATGACAAGCTTTCTGTCAGTGCACTCAAGGGAGTAGGGCTGAAATTGGCAGCACTTCCTAGCGAGGTGCTCCACCTGCTGCAGAGTGGGGTGATCGCGGAACTGAGGGCCTGCGAACAACGTGCTTTGTAGGTGATCAATGAACAAAACATTAACAATGCTTCGATGTCTGTACAACGCGATTCTACCATCACTACTGCAAACAACATGATCGATAAGAATAAGTGAATAGTCCAAGTCATGGAGGAAGCATGTTGAATGGTCCCAAAGTTGGCCATTCCTGTGAATGAGCCGGTAGATGTGTGCATATGCAAACTCGCTACAAGGGTGCATGACACCCGCACATAATTGGAAAAGGTTCAGCTAGAGATGAACCTCCAAATTACATGATTGTAGTTGAGGGCCGAACCTTCGACTCCGCTGGAAGTCAAGGAGAAACGTGTGACTGCTATCATAGAGGCAATAACAGTAGTAGAAAGTGCAGTGGAAAATTGCACAATGCTTTTCAAATAATCGTTTGAAGTACTAACCATCCTATAAGAAGACCCTACTTTGCAGAGGCTAGAAACAGAGGCATGAGAGCTGCATTAGTGCTACGATGAGGTAAAAGGGATAGTGCGTACTGTTTCCCTCACATAGAGACTCGTGAAGCTATCGGAGGCCAAGGCATTGAAGGAGCAAGTAGATGTAGCGCAACACAAAGAGGCAATGTTGAGGGCATGCTTGAAGCCTTTGTTGGACAAGGCCTTCTTGATCATGGCCTCCATTAAAGGCAAGTTGGCTAATCTGTAGGAGACTCAGCAGAAGCTTCAAGCTGACAGTGCAGAGCCAGCAATAGAGCAGTTGGTCGAGGAAATAAAATAGGTGACTGCGCAGTGCACCGCCAAGGTGGCAGTCGTACAGGTCGAGTTGGGGGGTCTTTGCACCAAGATATTCACACCCGCAGAGTGACTCGAGGGCAAGTCACCATGTTTGTGTTGGGGGTCTATTGGGAACAGGTTTCCCAAAGAGGCAATTTTGGGGCTAAAAGCCCATGTTTTGGGGTAGAAGGCCCAAATTTTGTAATAAAGATGTAAAGTCTCTGCATTTTGTGGTTGCGAAGTGCGAATATGTTAAAGGGTTGTCCGCCCTTGTTTTGTAAAGTCTCATGTTGGCTGTAAAGATCTACCCATGGTCCACGGACCATGGGATTGTATAAAATGGGATTCTTAGAAGAGTCTAGGAGAAAAATTAGTTGTAAGAAGAGTTTTTGGTAAGAAGTTCTAAGTGTTCTCAAGTCTTAGCATAGGTAGAGGCTCTGCAACTGAGTGCTCAGACGCCTAGAGTGGAAGTCTACAGCTGAGTGTGCGGATCCCTATAGTTGTGTTCACAGGGTGGATAGAGTCTGTATTGAACTTGAGATATCAATACAGAGAAGTATTTTGCAAATCACTGTGTATTTTGTCTCCATTTAATACCTCTGATTATGTTATGATACAATCTGGGTTTACATTATAATGCTTATTTAATGAGCGAATGTATTTGATTATATCTGTTAATTGAACACGAACAAGAATATATGATTACACAAAGATAAGTATAAATGCAAGGTAGATTCGGTAACACTTAAGATAATTTGGGAACTTATATAGTAACATAGCCAGAGAGGCACATAAGTGTCTAGACCTCGGGTTAGGGCTGCGTGAAGATCAGTTGGGTACCTTTGCGAAGGTATAGAAGGACGCAAGAGAAGGAACATCGATAAGCCCTAAAATCTTATTGATATCCACAAAGGCAGGATCAGGAAGTATAGATCGACATCATGATCATCTCAGGGTGTTTTAATAAATAATTGTGCCAAAATGTCATTTTTCCTTTCCAAAGCCTTAGCCATTGCCTTTGCCAATTTCTTTAGCCATAAACAACCAAATGAACACCCCCTAGGATGTCTTGTCTAGAATTCAACATGGAATAAATGTCCCATCAACTGTGGTTATTTTTTTAACTTTTATTGCATGGAATTTTCACTTGGGTTTTTATAGATTCCTCCCCCTTGGGGGACACCGTCCTCAATGTTCAATCACATATATACCTTAGAAAATTGCTGAAAGAAGACATACTTCTCATGGAGCTTTATAACACATCTCAATGCAGTATTTAAAATGACAACATCATGACATGATACCCATACTGCATAGTGGATCTTTATAACATATCCCATTACTGTTTTTACATCCATGTACATGTGTACATATAGCAACATCATCATAAATATAGATTCAAAACATATGTCAAAACAAGTACCAAATCATATATCAAAACATATACTAAACACCATATCTAAGCATATATCAAAACATCATATAGCATATATAAACCATCATATGGCATCTATCAAACCACCATAAAACAAATACCAAACCACCATAAATAAAATACCAAACCACCATAAAGAAAATACGACACCACCATATCAAGTTGTTTTGCCTCAACCACAAGAAAGGAAGGATACATAGCCCACATCTGATCCACCATCTCCCATGTAGCTTCATCGGGCCAAAGTTCTTCCATTGCACTTGAACTTGCTCGATTTCTCGATTCTGGAGCATCAACACCTTTTTCTGCAATATACACTGAAGCTCTAGATGGACTTCTCCATCTAGTTCCACCTGTAATACAAACCATTCAGTCGCATGATCAACATCTTTAACATACTTCTTAAGCAATGAGACATGGAAAACATCATGGACTTTCATTTTTGGAGGCAGTGCAAGTAGATAGGCTATGGGCCCAATCCTCTCAATGATACTGAAGGGTCCAAAAAACCATGGTGCCAGATTGGCACATGATCCAATCCGCAAGGACATTTACTTTGGTTTGATGCACAAATACACTTGTTCCCCAACTTGAAACTCCTTGAAAAACTTGTTCCTAGCTACATAACTCTTCTGTATATCTTGTGCTACCTTTAGACTCTTCTTGATTACCTGCGTTTCTTGTTCCATGTCTGCCCACATATTTGGTCCAATCAATACCCTACTTACTAGATCAATCCAACTAATGGGAGTGTTACAACTCTACCCATACAATGCCTCAAAAGGACTCATCCTTAGTGACTCCTGAAAACTGTTTGTTGTATGCAAACTCTACCAAAGGGAGATACTCTTCCCATTTCCATTGTTGATGCATCACATACATCGTCAGTATGTCCTCCAATATCCCTTTGACCCTCTTTGATGTCCATATATATGTGGATGATACGATATGATGAAGGCCAACTCTGTGCCCAAACCTGCAAATAACTCCTTCCAAAACTTGGACGTGAACTTCGCATCCCTGTCTGAAACAATCTTCTTTGGAACACCAAGTAGTCTAACCACATCTTTAATGAATACCTGTGCCACATCATTTGATGAGTACATAGACTTCACCAAAATGAAGTATGAAACATTTTTTAATCTTTCCATAATTACAATGATGTAATCATGCTGCTTCACCATCTTAAGCAACCCTGTGATGAAATCCGTGGAAATGACCTCCCATTTCCACTATAGGATCGCAATCGGCTATAATAGTTCACCTGGATCTTTACATTCTACTTTCACTCGTTGGCAACAAAAACAACTCGCAACAAAATTTGCTACATCCCTCTTGAAATTTTGCCAATAATAATATCTCTTTACTATCGTCAATTTCTTCTGATAACCTGGGTGGCCTGAATATGGTTTCACATGAAATTCCCTCAAGATCACCTTCTTGAGCTCATTTTTATCTGATACATATATCATGTCTCGAAACCTAACCAATCCATCTATTGTAAGACAATAATCCATACCTTGTGCACCTATACCTGTACCTATACTGAGGCCTATTTCAGTATCTTGACATAACCTGTGTACAATCTCCATATACCTGACATTGTGCGGACCTGCCTACAAGATCCTATCCTATAAGTTTGTCCAATAGAAGCTCATAGCTTCCAATTGATGTACCTGTAGTCATCTATTGAGAGAAATTGCCACTTTGTTCTCTTTTCCCTTGATGTACCTGATCTTGAAGCCAAAATCGTTGATCGTGGCCAACCATGTAGCCTACCTGGCGTTCAGATTCAGATGGTCAAACAAATACCTGAATCCAATGTGATCACTCATAAGTATAAACTTCTTGCCAAGAAGATAGTGTCTCCACATCGTCAATGCATGTATAATCATTGCTAGCTCAAGATCATTTGTCGAGTAGTTATTCTCATGCTTGTTTAGTTTCCATGACTCATAACATACCACATGTCCATCCTGCATAAGAACTCCACCAAGCCCTCCCTTGAAAGCATTTTTTCATAGCATTGGTGCATGTGTCAACAACTTCTTAAGCTTCATAAAGCTAGCCTCACACTCCTCTATCCATTTGAACTTCTTACCTTTCCTTTGCAATGATGTGATAGGATAAGAAATATCTGAGAAGTTCCTGATGAACCTCCTATAGTAGTCTGCCAGAACCATGAAGGATCTCACCTCATCCACATTCTTAGGAGCTACCCACTCCATTATGGCTCTTAAATTCTCTAGATCGATTGCAATTCCTTCCTTGGAGACAACATGTCCCAAGTAGTGTACCTCACTCTAAAAGAAACTACACTTGTTGAGCTTATCATGCAATTGATGCTCTCTCAACAACCTCAACAATGCTTCTAGATGTTCATCATGATCTTCCTCATTTTTAGAATATACCATTATATCATCAATGAACACAATAACGGACTTATCCAAATATGGATGCAACACACTATTCATCAAGCACATAAATGTAGTCAGATAATTAGTTAAGCTAAATGGAACTACAACAAACTCATAATGCCCATACACATAGTCTTGTAAATGTCCTCCTCTTTGATGTGTACCTGATGGTATCCTGATTTTAAGTCAATCTTCGAGAACACTAATGCTCCCTTCAGGTGATTAAACAAATCATCAATCCTCAGCAAAGGGTACTTGTTCTTGATAGTCACTTTGTTCAACTGTCTGTAATCAATGCATAATCTAAGGGTACCATCTTTCTTCCTCACAGACAAGACCAATGTACGCCATGGTGATACACTTGGCCTAATATATCCCTTATCCACCATTTCCTTTAACTACAACTTTAACTCAACCAACTTAGGTGTGCTCATGTTGTAAGGTGATTTTGATGTTGGAGCTACCCCTAGCACTAACTCAATAGAAAATTATACCTCCCTATGCGGTGGAAAATTTGTAATGTCCTCAGGAAATACATCCTAAAACTACTACAAAACTGGGTACCTACTCAACACATCTACATCCTCAACCTCCCTACCCTTATCACTAGAAATGTGTACTACAAATATCTTGCACCCCTTCTTGCAGCTATGATTTTCTTGCATAGCTTTCACCATCCTAACTGATGTTCTCTTCTTCTTACCCTGTAAGACTCTTGGTTCTCCATTGTCATCAACACACTCGATAACGTTGTCGTAGCAGTATACCTTGATTCTGTGAAGATACAACCAATCCATTCCCAACAACATATTGTATGATCCCAACAGTAATGCATTTAAATGTGTTGTTGTAGGCATATCCTTCAAGTCAAATGCGCAAGCCCTTACCCAATGATGAACTCTTTTCCTTGTACTTGTCGTCAACTATACTAACCAAGACTTTACATGAAACTCCTTATTCAAACCACACTTATCCACCAAGTCAGCACTAACATAGCTATAATTAGATCGAGGGTCAATCAAAATAGAAATAACTTGATCATAAAGCTTACCGTCCCTCTCAATGATAGATTCTTTGTGTTATGCATGCCTGTTGTCCATTGTTGCATAGATACGTGGAATACTTTAACCAACATCCCCAACATCTTTCACCTCCTATTCATTGTATATCTTAGGCCTTCCACCTTGATGTTGTAGACAATATATCATAAGGTGTTCTTCACCACATGTCCAACACTCCAATGGACCAATGACCTCACCTCTATGTTATTGTTGTTGTGACCCATGTCCTTGTCCAGCTACATTAAAATTCTTTTGAAGTGCAACATTTTCCTTCCCATATGCATCTTGAGGCCTTGTCCTCTTAGGCTACCATTTACCTCTACTTTTGTCTTTTCCTTTCCATCCATGTTGAGATTCATTCTTACGCTTTAAATTCTCATGGAAATGCTTCAGTTTCCTAATGACTTCCTTAAGTGACCAAGGCTCATCATACTCAATCTGATCTCTAAATGCTAATGGAAAATCACTGACAAATAAATGAACTTTAGCCTTCTCATAAGTAAGATACAGTACATACGTCAATAGCTCCAAAAACTTGGACATGTACTCTTCATCTGTCATTGATCCCATCTTTAGCTCATAGAATTATTTTACCTTACTGTCATAGTACCTCTCTCACAAGTACTTCTTCCTGAAAATCCTCTTGAACTCCTGCCATATCAAGTCATCTATCCTGATGTCTCTAACTACTTAACATCTTCCCACCATATGTCTTATTTACCTCTCAAACTGAAGATAGTTACCCTGGCCTTCATGTTATATGTATACTCATGCAACTCAAAAAAAATTCTCATTCCAAGTATCCAAGCCTCTGCATCTTCTAACTTCTTCAAGTCTCCATCAAAAGCAAGTGGCTTCGCTTTCTTGAATTCATCTGGAAAATATCCCCTTCATTCCTCTTGTAAGGATGATAATAATGATGATCATGATGTCTATTAGAACCAGAACTAGAGTAATACATGTGATCATCACCCCTCCTATTCAGAGTGTCCCACAACCTACCATATCTCACTGTATCAGATCTATCCGACCTGTGTCTACCAGGAGATATGCCATATGCCCCATTAGTTCCATCCTCCTGTCCATGGCTGATATAAAGTGTCCCTTGTCATTGCAAGTTCGACAAACTTTGAAGAAGTATAGCATTAACCTCTCCTTGTTTCTCTTGTGCCTGTATGATTTGGTCATTATCTGCTTTACAACTCCTTATCTCTTCCTTTAAGCTTCTTAGTGTAACTACTAAATAGAAGGATTCCCAATTCCATACTTCTCTTCGGATTCATAGGGATAGCTTTTGTAGTAAACCATTTTTCTAGCCATTTGAGATTTCTTCCTGCAATGCATGATATGTCAGATAAACCAAATCAAAATAAATCAATGTGCCTTAATATAGCTAGGGGAAGATACCTTGTATCCAAGATCACCAAATCAGTGTGATACATGTATAACATAATCATAACATTATATAGACATACGCAATAAATGTATCAACACATAAGTATCATTCTAGTTAGGGTCCAGTCATCAATGCAAGGTCATATCAGCAATGCATGATATGACCTCATGCATGACAACAACCATTACTCCATTGTACACATTGTCACATGCAACCAACAATATGCATAAGCAATGCCAAACCAACTACACATACTCATAAGTGCATGTAGTTGAGCATAAGCAGTCAAATTTTGTAAGAAACCTACAAGACTAAGACATGCAATCAAACTATTCAAGAATGTAACCTAACATACAAGGGTCTAAGTAAGAGACATAAAATCAATATATAAAATACATATAATCCATATATAGTGAATCACATACTTGTGACAAATTCATTCCACAAAATCAATATTGAATTCTCCATTATAACCATACTACAACCATATTCAAGCATCAAGAAAATGCAACAAGCACATGGTATGCAAGTATAAGAGACACACATGAAACTGACATGAATGCATGATCAATAAACCGCGCATCCATTTTGAGAGTTGAACCATGCACTGATACCACTCTATAACACCCTCCTCCACATCTACCCAAGTAACTAGCCAACCGGGCTAAACATGCAATGAGAGACTACTATGATGGGATTCAACCCCTTATGTGACCTTAAGGAAGTGGAATCGATGGAATTATAACACACATACATGCAACAACAGTCTTAGGACCCAAATGAACCAAACATGCACTTTAGACATCCTTCCCCTGGTTCATACTAAAGTTTTGACCAACCTAGGCTAGAGTAACACTTCCCAAACACAACCCAGGTGAGTTATAACCATCTCCAGCCCTTAGCCAAATGTGTTAGTCTCTAGGCTAATGCTCTGTTTGGTCAACATTCCAGGATTTGATCCACCTTTTCAAGCCCATGACCCTGAACACTACCGAGAATTGAATGATAACTTAAAACTGGTAAAGTACAAGTAAACAATGATACCAAAGCAATGAACTGAACAAGACCATATCTAGACCCCTACTACCAATGCCAAGCATTTCATCAAACATATTCTCAGCATGTAATCTACAAGTGTAAACAACAGAATTAAGTGTAGGGATCTCATACTTATCTAAGAATCACCATTGTTTCCTCATGGCATTCATTACCTTATCATTTACTCGGACACATATACATTATCCATTCATAAACAAGTAAAAACATGCTAAGATCCATACATAGATACTACCACAACACATACATATAACCAGCATAATAGGAATAGAAATACCATAAACATATCAACCATCGAAATCCATATATGCATAAGTACATTTGCACATGAAAATCAAGGGAATGAATTTCTCATTAATAAATGCAACAAACCAACCAGAGATGGGACTACCACTTTCCACTCGACCATAGATTGGTTGAGTTAAGTCTCTCTTCAACCAATCACCACCATGCCATATTCCAAGCATGAATGTGTGACTCATATCACACATACAAAAAACATCAATCAATGTGGATGCCATCGGAGTTCTCTACCTACACCATGAGGAATTTTAGTACCTCCTAGTCTCTCAGGCTTTACCGTGCATCCACAGTTTGATCTAGGGATCACTAGGCCCTACATTGAGACATATTCTACAGGCTTTATCATGCTTTCCATCCTAGAACTACTAGGCCCAAAGAAGAGAAAATATTCCTCTTGGCTTTATCGTTTATCCCGTCATTCACTAGCAAGGATTCCTAGGCCCACCAAGGCACACAATCTAGCTTTACCACAACCCACAATCCAATTCAGGGGTTACTAGGCCAGTGGATTCATGATCCTCAGTCTAGTTTAGGGACCACTACACCATGTGTTTGTCAATTTGGAGATCCACCCCACTCAACTTCGAATCCAATCTGGCCATCCCACATAAACCGAATGAGAGAACCCATCTCATTAAATCTATCAAGAAATGGCAAGGCTAGGCTGAAATACTATCACACCGAGAAAAACACATGCCATGGTAGAAAAGAAACACATGTAGTCCCATGCATGCCAAATATAGCAAGGAAAATACACATGCAAGTTGATATCTGCAATGAATCTTGTTGTAGCTACTTGGTCCTATCTTTCCCTTCTTGAACTTTGCTTTCTCTTACCTTCTTTTCCTTTCTTGCTCCAATGCCAAAGTGCTACAAGAAACTCTAAGTTTCAAAGAGTGAGAGAGAGAGAGAGAGAGAGAGAATAATGAAAGAGTTCCAACACTGAACTGACAAAAGGTTACCAACTGATCATCAAAAGCCTTTTTATGAATGAGGCCTCTATTTTCTTCATTTTCCATTATTTTCCTTCATTTTCCCCCTCACATGCAACCTGTCACCTTTCACCTCCTTTTTCTCTTAATTTCAATTATTTTAATTAATAATTGTGCCAAAATTCCATTTTTCCTTTCCAAATCCTTAGCCATTTCCTTTTCTAATTTCCTTAGCCATAAACAACCAAATGAACACACCCTAGGATTTCTTTCCCAACATTTAGATAGGAATAACTGTCCCATCGACCGTGGTTATTTTTTTTAACTTTTATTACATGGAATTTTCACCAAGGTTGTTACAATAGTTTTCCTAACTGAACAATTCAAGAAGGTTGGTAGTTTGGGAAATGTTTTGGAAATGAGAATGAATGTGAGTAATAGATAGAAAATCTAAGAGAAAGTGTTTTCATCCTCAATTTTGTAGGAATTTACAGGTAAGTTTGTTAGATAGAACACCAAAGGAAATCACTCACCAACATCCTTGACATGGTTAAAACCCTCAAATAGGGAAACAATCCACTGCCTAAGCCAACGCGGCCACTTCAGGAAATTTATTAATGTAAAAAAAAGAAAATTTACATAATCTTCTCTCATGAACTGTCACTAGAAAAATGATCCCCCATGCTCTTTAAATAGAAGTCATGGACCAATCGGGTGTTAATCCACAGATAAAGTGTCAGTAATACTAAGGAGAGAATGAACCATCAGATCACTTCATGTCTAGAACATATCGTGACCGTCATATTGTAAGTTACAAAAAGTACATACTAAAGAAATGCACTTTACCTAACTATACATTAGACCAAGTTATACTTAATTATTTCCTATTTGTCGAAATATCCTAACATCCCCCCTTAAGAACAACTTGGGATAGGATTGAAGGATGTACAAAGATGACACAATAGGATAAGGAAGGAGGCATTACATCATATCCCCCCTTAGTGACAACTTCTTGAAGTCCAACCATAAACTAAAGTTTAGTAAACTGTTCCTCCATGAGATCCTTTGTAAAGATGTCTGCAACTTGATCATCAGTTGAATAATATTTCACTTCAATAAAATGGTAATGAATGAGCTTTGTGATGAAGTGCATGTGTAGTTCAATGTGTTGTTTCACTGATGTTGGACTGGATCTTTACATAGTTGAATGGCACTTTTATTATCACACCAAAGTGTAGTTGGATGTTGCTGTTGAAAACCAAACTCAGACAAGATCTGACCAAGCCACAGGGACTCCTTACCAGCTTCAATGATGCCATGATAGTTTGCTTTTGTTGAAGAAAGAGAAATGTCACTTTGTTTCTTGCAAGCCCTTGTAATAGGTCCAAAACCAAGAGTGAATACATAACCAGCATTAGACTTATGATCATTAGGGTCACCATCCCAATCAGAATCAGTGAAACCAACCAATAGAGGATATGCTTATGCATTATAATGAATGCCAAACTGAATTGTACCTTAAACATAACAAAGTATTCTTTTAGCATCTTTCCAATGACTTTCATGTGGTTTTTGCATAAACCGAGAAACAAGGCCAACATAAAGGAAAGGTCAGGATGAGTATGGGTCAGATACAAAATGTTTCCAACAAGTTGATGATATAAGGTAGCATCAACTTCAGGGGAAGTACAAGTGACTAAAAGCTTGACTCCACACTAAGGGAGAAGGGGTTGGCTTACAGTCTTCCATGTGAAAGTGGCGTAGAATATCACATACATACTTGGACTGGGAAAGGGAAATACCTTCTTTGGATTACAAGACTTGAAGACCAATAAAATAATGAAAGTGTCCTAAGTCTATCATTTCAAACTTCCTTTTAAGGCTAGACTTCGCATGGTTTATAAGGTTGGGATCACTACCAGTAATGATAAGATCATCAACATAAAGAACAAGAATGATAAGAGACTTACCCACTTTCTTATTGTAGATAGTATTGTCAGAATGACACCTAGAAAATCAAGTATCTAAAAAAAAAGCTATCTATTTTGGCATACCAAGCCCGAGGGGATTTCTTGAGACCATAAAGGGATTTTTATGCCAACATACAAGGCTAGAGTCTTTTTATAAAAATACAAAAGGTTGTTCCATATAGATTTCTTCATGCAAGTCCCCATGCAAGAAGGCAGATTTAACATCCATTTGATGGACTTCCCATTTGGAAGAGGCAGTAAGGGAAACAACAAGGCAGATAGAGTTCATTTTGGAAATAGGGGAGAAGGTTTCAGTATATTCAATGCCTTCAACTTGTGAACAAACCTTAGCAACAAGATGAGATTTCTGTTATCAACTTTTTCATCTAGTCCAAACTTGGTTTTGTAATCCCATTTGCATCTAACAAGTTTTCATCTCTTTGGAAGAGGAACAAGGTCCCATGTATCATTTTCCAGTAATGAAGCATATTCTTCATTCATAGTTGTGTTGCGAGCTAGATGGCCTGAAGCTTTTGCAAAGGTGTCAGGATCATAATTCGTTGAAGCTTGAGCCAGTAGATAAGAGGCTCTATCAAACTGAGAATGTATACAACGTTGATTTGTAGGATCACCTAAAAGAGCACCTACTATGTCCTGAGTAGCGCGGACCCATTTTGCAAGCTGGTGAGCTAAAGGAGGATCCCGAGAAGGTGGCGGAGGATTGTCATCCTTGTTTTCATCATCTAAAGAAGGAATATTTTCAGAATCAGAAGGGATAGGGAGAGGTGGCACATCTGTCAAACTAAGCTCGTAGGCTGATATATTTTCAGCAAACTTTACATCTCTTCTAATGATAACATTTTTGGATTTAGGTTGAAGAAGTATATATCCTTTGACATCTTTAGAATATCCAACAAAAATACATTTTTCACTCTTAGGTTCTAAGGCTTTATGTTTCTCATATGCAATATGGGCCCCATGCTTCACTTCCAAAAACATGAAAGTTACTTTCATCTAGTTTAATTGAGCTCCGTTCTTCTTCTAGAGTGATATTCCTTAAAACCTTAGTAGGAGTGTGATTTACTATGTAATTTACACAGTTAATTTCTTCTACCCAAAAATTAAGACTAAGTCCTTTAGATTAAAGCATACAATTAGCCATTTCCTTTAAGGTGTGATTCTTCCTTTCAGCTACACCATTTTGTTGTAGAGTATATGGAACAGTATGTTGTAATTGAATTCCATGCTCAGTGCAAAATTTGATAGTTTGTTGTTAACATATTCTCTATCATTATTAGATCTTAGCTTAAGAATTTGATGTCCAAATTATTTCTCAACAAGGGCCTTAAATGCCAAGAACATGTTAAATACTTCACTTTCGATTTTTAAGATGTATACCCAAGTGTGTCTAGAGAAATCATCAATGAAAGTTAAGAAATACTTGTAGCTAGAGAATGAAACAACTGGAAGTGGACCACATAAATCACTATGCATAAGGTGTAAAGAGGTTGAGGCGTGCGAAGGGGCATGTTTTTCAAAACTATCCCGATGATGTTTTCTGAGTACACATCTAGAACAAACACCATCTCTGCAAGATACCATAGGAAGACATATCACCATATTTTATTTACATAGATTTTGAAGGGAACAATAGTTTAAATTACCAAATCGCTCATGCCAAAGTTTGCTCATTTCATCATTATGAGCAACAAATACTAAGGGGAGAGTTGATGACCCAAATTTTTTAAACTTATACAACCTTGTAGAATCATCAGCAATGCTAATAGAAAAAATCTGTCTAGGATCTCTTAGGTCCTTAATTACAACATCATGAGGTGAAAATTCAATGGTTTTTGTTATGAAACCAGCTCACAAAAAGATAGAAAAGATAGATCAACGCCTTAGAATTTAGCCTCTACGAGGGGGAAACCTCCTTTACATTACACAAATGAACAATTCTTCGATGATACAAATGAAAAGACCTCATTTCTATATATTGGAGTCTAAGGGGTCATAATATAATCAGAGCCGACATAACAATAATAATGTAAAGGCATAATAATAACAATAGTGGGCTTCTGTGGGTCACAATAATAACAATATGGGCACTACATGGGTACATCAATATAATAAGGGGGTTGTACTAATAAAAATAAGCGGTTATACTAGTAGTATAGGGGCCTAACAGTTTTACCATCACCTGAATGAGTTATCTGATATACAGATAGAAGGTTGCAGGATAAGGTAGGAACACATAATGCATCATTAAATTGACCAATGACTAGATGGATAGTTCTAGTCCCTACAACACTAAGAGATCTATCATCACCAACATACATATATTTGGTGCTACAATCATTTAAAGAAGAAAACATGGCTTTGTTTTTGGCCATGTGATACGAAGCTCTAGAATCAATGAGCCACTCATGAGAATGAGAAGAAGAAGATACATTTAGTGCATAATCAGACCGAGATGCTTGACAACAGAAAGTGTTATTCATGAAGATGATGTTGAAGTTGAAGAGTGCTCCAAATGGATGTTATGCTTCTGCATTGTTGCTTCTAAGGCTTCCATCTTCTTAAAGCAATTGGATTCTAAGTGACCATCATGATTACAAAAGTTGTAATGTTTATCAGCCTTCTTCCCTTTGTTTTTAGTTGCCTTATCATTTTGTTGAGTTGATTTTTCATTTTGAGACTAAAATGTCTTATGACCCTTGTTTGGTTTAGGAGCATTCTTTTTAGGATGTTGCTTCTTAGGATTCTTTGAACTTGGTTACTACTAGGCTGCTAAGGCTCTCTTAGAAGATTTTTTTAGTATTAAGAAGACCAATATGTAAGAGTTTTTCTTGTTCTATTATTAAATAATCACAAAAGGCATCAAAAGAAGGGGACTTGGAGTCTTTTCCTTGAGAAATAAAGGCTTCTCTAGTAGAATGGAAGGTGGAAAGAAACACAGAGTAGGCTGGTCCTAACCTAGTAAGAATGGAATAGATAAGGCTACCGTATTCTTTCTTAACCTTAATACCTTCCAAGAGAAGTCTAAGGGTCTTGAACTTGGACAAAAATTCTTCAATGAAATAAAAAATATTGGGGTCCAACATAAGAAACTCATTCTCGAGCAGATGGGCTCTAATTTCATTATTAATTCCAAAAACTTTATTGATCTTTTTCATTGCTTCATTGGGAGTATTAATTTCTATGATATGGAATCTAAGGTCTGGAGAAATAGACATCCCTATCAACCCACATGCTTGATCTTCCTTATTTTCCCATTTGTCTTGCTTATCTTCATCCTGAAGTTTAAACTCTTGGCTTGAGGCTATTCTATAAAGATCTTTACTTCTAAGTAAAATCACCATGTAGGATAGCCATTGGAAGTAGTTTGTGTTGTCAAGAATAACTAGGCATGGACTTTCCATTTTAAAATAAACTTAAGCTGTATATGATGAAACTAAGTGTTTCAATGGAAAGATCTCGAAAACTTAGGCCGATTAAAAAAATGGCTCTGAAAACGACTTCCTGATGAAGATGTTATGGATTTTTGAAGAAAAGTTGTCAAAGATGCCAACGAACCATGTGAATGTTGGGAATTTGATGATAATGTTATATTTTAAAAACCCCCCACCCCCCCCCCCCCGCCCCGTCCCCTTTCCAAACATAATCTAATAGCTCATTTAAAAAAAATATTACTTAAGTGACATTTTATAATAAGTGAAAGTCAGTTTTACAATGGTACTTTATGAACTATCCACTAAATTTTAACTTAAATAAAAGATAAAGTGACTTTAGATTTATAAGTGACTCACTTTTTATAATGGGTGAGAACACTTTTACATTAAGTAACTTTAAAACATAAGGTACATGTGTTTTTTGAAAAAGTAACTCAACAAAAAAAAGACTTGACCTTTATTCTCATAAAGTAACTTTAGACCAAGTGAGGTAGATTAAAAGGTTAGTACTTGTTATAAAATAGGAAGGGGTTTATTGTTTTTTGCCCACTTAAGCTTTGGGTTGCGTTCTTACTTGAAACCCCCCTTTTGACCTACAAAACAAAAAAAACAACCACACAAAACAAACGGACAAGAAAAAGTATCCAAGTCTTACAGCTTAAAGTTAGATTTGGCCAAAAACTAGATATTTTCCTCAATATTTTTGATTTTCTGAGATCACACTAAGGCGTATCAGAAAAGAGCATACGCATGAGAAAAATCATTTCTTTCTATTTCTGGTTTGCCCAAATTTTATAGAGTCGCGGAACAAAGAGCATACACAAAAATGAAAGGTATAGATCCAATAATAATAAAAATTATTTAGGACTATAAACCGAAATAAATAGAGAGATAAATAACTATAACTGCAAATAAAGATTGTATACCTCTAGATCTTAAAAATGACATAGCGAGGGCTACCGGAAACCTTTTTGCATGAAACGAAAGGAGTTCCTCACTAGAATAGATGCTCCTAACACAATAGAGCAGTCATCTCAGCCCGAAGTTGTCATAAATAGTAGATCTAGGAAATGACAGTCGGATGTAGTTATCCCAGCTTCGGATTTGGATCACCAACGAATGCGACCCTTGAATAGCTCTGATACCATGTAGGAATTTACAAGGTAAGTTCCTTAGATAGAACACCAAAAGACACCGCTCACAAATATATCACAGATCAGTACACAAGTATTCATGACATGGTTAAAACCCTCAAAGAAGGAAACAGTCCATGACCTGAGTCAATGCGGCCACTTCAGGCATTTTATTAATGTAAAAGAAAGAAAATTTACATAAGATTCTCTCATGAATAGTCACTGGAAAAATGACCCTCCATGTTCTTCAAATAAATATCATGGACCAATCGAGTGTTAAGCCACATATCAAGTGTCGGTAATACCAAGGAGAGAACGAACCGTTGGATCTCTTCATGTCTAGAACATATAGTGACCATCGGATTGTAAGTTACAAAAAATACATACTAAAGAAACACATTTTACCTAACTATACACTAGACCAAGTTATACATAATTATTTCCTATGTTTCACAATATCCTAACAAATTATATTAGTATAACATAATTGATAGATTTTTTTTTCCCTGGGTGTTTTGGAAATGGACCAACGCCCACTCTCACTGCGAAGCTCATGGGAGTTAGTTCTTATCTTTTTAATGTTTATTTTCTTCTTAGCACTGGACAAGACAGAGATATAATTTTGGTTAGCATGAGTGGTGTTGACCACCTCCTTATAATACCTTAGCTTACTTTTCCCCTCTAACTCCTTATCATCCCACAATTTCTCCTTAAATTTGGAAGTAATAGTATTTTTAATATTTTTTTATTCTCCAAGATAATATCCTCCTTTAACCCCCAATATCTAAGCCAAAACTAGGCATCCTTGTGCCAACCCCACTTTATATGGAGTTGGAGATTTTGGCTAGAGTTAGAATCAATTTTGGGTAACCTCTTAGTTTCAATGTTTTAAATATTCTTCTAATACATCAGATAAGGAAACATAGTCATGCTTTCAATGGAGGAAAGGCTAGCTTCAATCAAGAGGATAGGATAAAGTGTTATTTTCAATCTTGAGGTTATAGGTTACAAATTTCTTTTGGATCAACTTGATCTTCCTCCACAATTCTCTAGATATATTGCAACCATAAACCTCTTATCCATATAAAATAATAGGGTAATGAGAGTCTCAAAGAGGAACTCTTTTTTTACTCTAAACCTAGAGATCAATTGTATTGCAATTGTTTTCAAGATCATAATAATATTTCCATCTACCAATAATCATTTTCTTAATGCTATAATTCCAATTGAGTTGATGATGAATGTCAATACCTAAATATTTATATGAAGAAATCTTCTCTAAGTATTTGTTATCATAGATGAAATTGTCATTGTTGATCTTTCTGGATCTAATCATCATGAATTTAGTCTCAATGTCAGTATTAATATTCATAACCATCTTGGAGCAGCTCTCATGGAGGATTTTAAGCTATTTGTCGAGATCCACAAAGCTTTTGGATAGAAGAGCAATATTTCTAGTATAAAGGAGAAGAGCAATGACCATACCAGCGAGCTTGGGGCTGGCACATCCCATAACATCTAGATACACTTCTAGCTTATCAATGTAGTTGCTAAAAAATCTATGGGATAGGGGATACCCTTGCTTAATGCCAATATTGCATTTAATATCTTTAGACGAACCCTATGTAGTCTTATTCTTAGTGACATAATTCTCATAAAATATATATAATGACCCACTTACCTACCTCATTCATGTTTTTCGTATGAATTGATATGATCAACATGGGTGTGGGTTATCATATAAGTTTCCACACATATTTAATATGCCCTTCAAGAATATTCCCCCACTTGATGACTTAAACTTTGACTCTTTCGTAAACCTCTTTAGGTCAAACGAAGAGGGTTAACCCTGTTACACAGAAATTTTTCACCGTCCATGTTACCCCTTCTCCCGCACCTTGGAGGACTTATTCTGGGACCTGTGAGAAGTGACATGACCTAGAAACACTTGCATTATATTCCCCTAATTATGAACTTCATATGCCCTGAAGACATCGTCTGCAAAATACCCATAAAAACAACCCTTTTTCCATTGGAGCGGTTTCACTGTGTATCACTCGCGCCAATGGGGGAAATCCTCCAAAAAGGGCGCGCCAGCTAGCGCTTTGTCTTAGATTCGCACTCGCGCCAGCCAAAATGGGTAGTGTTTTTAACAAACTAACATCCGAAGGTTCTTTCTACCCCACTCTTGAACTGAATCTATCTTGAGTTGGTTTAGTTTGGCTTCGAATCTCCATAGGAGGGAAGTAGTTTTCCACCTCTCATGGAAGCTTCTTAGTGATAAAGCCAATCCCATGAATATTGTGGATGATCCTAACTCCTTCTCCTCTATCTATAAAAGCTTGTCCTTTTGCCTTTGACAAGCTAGTTCCATAATTCCAAAGATTGAGAATTGTTAAGTTCATGCTGCAAGAAGCCTTCTTCATTCCCATAAGGCTAAATCTAAAGTAAGGAGATTCTTGTCTAATGACCAAGGAGAGAGAGGCTTGTTCCCATTCCCAACAAGCTTTGCAAGACATGTGCTACTGATCATCTAGCCAAAGGAGGATTTGATGTCAGAACTATGGTTGTATTCTTCTTTGTTTATCAATAATAGACGACTATTATTATGGTTCCACTCTTATTGTCTTTTGTAATGATGATTGAGTTATATCCTTTCTGACCGATATATAGTTGCATCTATTGCATTTTATGCTTGTGTTTGTGTCTTTCTTTGCATGTGCAGGTGTCCGTTCACGGAGATCGTGGGGATCGTGACCAGCCGGAGCAAAGGAATGGGAGCATCGACTCTTCTACAAGTATTAGCGTTGGAATCCAGGTAGGCCCTTCTCATTGGTCTTTGATTTGCAATTAGGAACCTGCGTGATAGCGTCGTTTGATTGTTGCTAGATCCCATCTGGGCTAGTAGGGATTGCCTATGTCCACAGAGGGGATTTACCTCCACAACAATTTGGCGACTCCGCTGGGGAGTTAGCTCTTTGTCTTGTTGTTTGATTTGTAAACTTTAGATGGAGCCTGAAGTACGGCCAGATAACCTTCGAAATGCTATTACTTTGCATTAGCAAAGTATATCAACGCCACTTCAGTCCATCTCTGGTTTGGTTTACGAACTGAATGGCTTGGAACTTGCCTTGTTTCTTGGTTGTTTCTTGGTTTTTCCTACTTAGTTAGCCTTCTGGGTTGAGTTCTTGTGCTGCTTCTTGCCCCTTGGTGTACCTAGATACTGTTGACCTAGCTTTGGCTTGTTTTTTTTTTTTTTTTTTTGCATAGGAAACTTGACTGGCGCGCTTTTATAGTGTTACAGTTGCGCCAATTGGTTCTTGTTGCTCATTGACAACCCGCGCCAATCCTTAAAAGGCGCTAGTTGCAGCTTGACAGTCGCACCAGGCCTGGGAACGTTTGAAGTTTGCTTGGTTTTGAGCCTCCTGAGCTTGGTTTTTGTTCTGGGTACCTCTTTTCAACTACTTGAGTGTGTTGGAGTGTTGTTTGACTGGCTTTGATCGTTACCCTTTGGGTGTTTGCCTTTTTCCATCAATTTCACATTTCTAACCCTAGGGCATCTAGTGGCTTTGTGTGTTGAGCCTTCCTCAGGTGTTTTGATCTTCTAGTGGTCCAGTCGACTCTCTAATTACTCCCTTGCACTTGTTTGGTGGTTGTAAATCATTTTACTGCGTTATTTGGGTGACTTGGTTCATTTTCACTTGAATTCCGCTTTGCTTCACTTTGAGCCTAGATTACACAGATCATTGGTGTCTTTGGGATTTTTCTCGCTCTTTGGAGGTTTGCTTTGTGATTTAGGGATCTGAATGTGCTTGTATTGAGTGGAATTTGTTTGTCATCATTTCTTAGAGTTTGTTTAGTGCATTTTTCCATCAACATAAAAGAAAAAATCTCTTTTGCTTTGTATTAGTTAATGAGAATTAGAGCTTTTCATTGTGATTAGTAATTAGTGATCTTGAAGAAAATTTTGTTAATTTCCATTAGTTGCATTAGAGAGGTTCTTTGTTGTTTTGTGATCATTTCGTTTGTGTGAAAGCTCTCAAACCCTCTCGTAACTAGCATTCATCGAATGAAATGACATATTTTGGCATATAGTTTGCATTTAGGGAATTTTGAGATATTACATACGGTAAGGCCTGAAAACTGAAACCTAATACAAGATCAACTTTAAAATGAACTGAATGAATCTAACAACGCATTGGAACATAACGCACACTTTTAGAGGTTTAGGCTAGAGACGTGCTCCGGCGTCGTTAAACCTAGTCACTTTTGTTTCCACTCAAGGTTGGGTGATTCCTCCTTTTGTTACTCAATTGTGGTCTAGTACGGAATTGTGCTCCCACGTATCGTCAAGTATATGGGGAGACCCCACTAGGTTATCATCCTTTATCCATAGGAAGCCATGTCTTCCGCCTTACGACCTGTAACACATCGAACACAACATTCTGGAAGATTGACTACCGTACGAAAAGTACTTGGTTTTCATACGATTTCCAAGGTGTATATGCAGTTTTACGGATTGTCTGGTAAACCTTTTGCCTAGTTCCCCAGAGTAGTCACTTTTGATCCTTTTCGGACTCCTTAAAAGAAAAGGCTCATCTGAGCACTTGTCACTTCAGGCTCATTAAACATTTGAAGGTGACTAGAGTCATCTTTTTTTCCTTTTCTCAACTCTTTAAAGATGAAAAGGTCAAGTTATGTCCTTGTGTCTTGACTCTTTTTCAGCCACGTGTGTGGGATTTTCAGTTTTGATGGCAACTTTTCCAAAGTTCACCAACCCAGGAATCCCCTATGAAGGGAATCCTGGTCATTTTCCTCCTTTTGGGAATGTTGGTGCTCCTTACATGGTGACGTTGTCCCTTCCTAGGTTAACTGTTGTGTTACCTATTTGGTTGTTCTCAACCTCTGTGGTCCCTAGTGTCTTAACTACTGGTCAATCAGTTCCTCCACCCAAACACCATCATGTTGATTCCAAGGTGGACCTCTCCCCTTCTTCGCCTGTTTCTACGTCCTCATCTTCTACTTAGCCTGGTGCAAGTCTGGATTCAAGTAACCAGGTGGCTAAGAAGAAGAAGAAGAACATGAAGAAGAAGAAGTCTCATAAGTGAGGGGCTAAAAGTGCAGCTACTTCCCTGAGTACATCCCATGTCGGGCCACCTTCTGCTCCTCCGCGGAAGGTCAAATTTCCTTGTAAATTGTGCAAGGATCACCATCTTCTTCGTGATTGTCCTGGCCTTCCCAGGATCTTAGAAGTATGGTCTCGCGATCCAGCCTGCCCCTCACCGTCCTCTAAAGCTCATGGTGATGCTACCCTACCAACTGGCAACGGTGTGAAGAAAGGGAAGATTCGATTCCCCTGTAGGCTATGTGAAGGCAACCATCTCCTTCACCTTTGTCCACTCATGGATAAAGCTTCCGCTGTTTTGGAAAGTCTTACAACTTCTTTACCCCAACTCTCTGTTGGTTATCAAATGCTCTCTTCAGATCCTCTCCCTATCGACAAAGAGATTAACTTACATCTTTCTCTTGTCCATCCTCCTCTTCCCGAACCTAGCTGTTCTAAGCCTATTCCAAACCAACCATTGGTCGGAAAGAGTGTCAATTTGGGTTCACCACTCGTCGATCACTCTGTTTCGGAGGAGCGTCATGCTCATGTTCTTCTCGTCTCGTTAGGTTCTCCTAAGTCCGAAACCGACCCTCCTATCCCAGCTGATCCGGAGAGTCATTTTTTGGTTCCTATAGAGCAGGGGGCAATCATATGATTCCCCCACCAAGTATTTCAGTCGTTTCCTTCGACTGGAGTCATTTGGCCGCCTTCCGCCTTCCATCCCATGTGCCTTTCCAGATTACAGTACGTGCCTGTGATAAGGCAGTACCTGGCAATGTCTTGGATGAGGGCGCATTTGTCATTCTTATGCCTTCCACTACTTGGAAAGCTTTGGGCTCCCCACAGCTTGTGTCGGTCGTGCAGAATCTGATGGCGTTTGACGGAGGAACCAGTCAACCATTAGGGATCCTTCCAAAGTTCCCTATTACTTTGGGAGGCAAAACCGTCTATATTGACGTACTGGTTACCCAAGGTGCTTTAGATTTCAGTCTTCTCCTTAGTCGTGACTATGTTTATGCCATGGGGGCCCTTGTCTCTTCACTTTTCCGTGTGGTTTGCTTTCCACACGACGGAAGGATGGTGACTATAGATCAATTATCATTCTTTAGTCCCCCGGTCCCTACTGTGCAGTTGTCATCCCCTTCTAGTTTTTATCCACCAGTTGTATTTGCCCCACCACAGGTCAACTACGTGGCTACCTATCCCGTGCCTGTATCCAGTGATGTTGCCATCGTGCATAGTGTCCTGGGATATTGGGTCCTGACTTCCAAGATGTGATCCTTCCACCAGGAGTGGCACTCTTGGAAGCTACAACTTCCTATTCATTATGATGAAGTTCGTGGTGGAGCATAGTTCACTTTCCTATGTCAAGCTCCTTAAAAAATGAAACAAGGGTTATGAGGATAGTTCTTTTACTATGTCAACCTCATTAAAAAATGAAACAACTCCCTTTCCAAATCGAGTCTTTTGATTAAGATCTCGTAAAATACAAGTCGAGTCTTTCTAAGATCTCGAAAGTGAACCTTCATTCCATCCACTTTGTTGAATGCAATGAAGCTTGGGGAGCATGTACCTCATTTTGCATCATTATGCTGGGGGCATGCGAACTTATAACAAGCATAGTTTTTTGTTTCAAGCTTGTGAAAACATGAAACCGAATCCAAGCAGAGTTCTCCATGGTTCAAGCTTGTGTAATAATGAACCCATACCCGATGTACATCTCGTGATTGCCATTTTTATCCACTCAATTCTGCTAGATGAGCCTTGGTTGTTTCCATTCCATCGCCACCATCTCTTTGGCCGATCATATGCTTTCACTTGCTTGTTTTCCTTTCCTGAGGGACCGTAGTTAAGAGTGGTTTTGTTAGCCAGCCTCTTGACCATTACATGTTTTGAGCAGTTCCACCATTGCCGGAACTAGATGCTACCCTTTATACCACTCGTTCCTCTAGGACGAGTCACTTTTAAGCTCTTTTCTGACTCGTAAAATATGAAAAGATTGTCGACTATTTTCTCCCTTTTTGACTCGTTAAAGAAAATAAAAATGGAGTCATCTTTCTTCTCTTTTCTGACTCTCTAAACATGAAAAGAATGCCAATTTATTCCTCTCGACTCACTAAACGTAAATGAGAGGCGATCGTCTTTAAACTCTTTTCCGACCATGTAAAGACAAAAAGATCGTCGAGCCCTTGTCGTTTCAGGTTCATTAACAGTTACGAAACGACATGGTTTCAGTCGCTTTTTTATTTTTCAGGTCGAGACCACGAATTATGAAAAGGACTCCTCGATCATAATGATTGGGCAGTTCTTTCAAGCATTGTTATACTTTCTCAGGCTCGAGAGACACAACTTTACGAAAAAGGACACCCCTAGAGTTTACTTTTCCGCTGTCTTTTCAAACTCTCTAAACATGAAAAGACATCGAGTTCTTCCTTTGTTAGACTCGTTAAAACTTAATGACATCGGATTCCATCAAAATGACACCTCACAAGCACATGCTATCCCCGTCATGCTTGTCATAAAAAATAACCGAGGTACTCGCTAGAAATGGTGGGGAAAATGGAACCAGAATCATTGTCATGTCGGTAGTATGTCGCTCTTGAACATGGCACTTATCTGCATTCATGTCTGGGTGGGGACACCTCATCTCGTTTTTCACTTGCCTCCATGGGTTTGGGTGATCCTGTTTGACCCCTCATCTGCTCGTTGCCTTGTCACCATGACCTTTGATCATTTGATGTTGAATACTGCCAAGTCCACAGTCGTGCTGACGATATGTTAAAGAGAAGTTGACCTCTGCAGAATACTCAACCTCCCTCTGATAACTCACATAATCCTGATTCACAAAACATGTTATATTCCTCTGTCTCGCATCGATGATGTGGGAAACATTATGGCCCACCTTCAATCAAGGTCACTTCCTGTCGACCTCAGCTCATTATCCAGGAAGTTGACCTAGAGACTCCCTTCAGGTGCCTTGGAGCTTGCATGCCTCAATGGCAAGTTCTTTGTGTTCGATGCGAGGTTTTCATCATTGGCCTCCAATCGAATGATTCTACGGGTGTTCGACACCGGTTCATTGATTCACACGCCGTAGATTGTACCTATAGTACCTTGAGGACCATTGTCATTATTGGTGGTACCTCTCGCGTCTGTTAACAGTTTTCATCATTGAATGGTAATCAGACTATGTTCCTGCATGTTCGACTTCGACTCCCATATTCGCATGCTTGAACTTGTACTTTGTTCGGGTCGAGATGGAGCACAAGACTCTGGTTACCCCTTCTCACCGCACCTTGGAGGACTTATTCCAGGACCTGTGAGAAGTGACATGACCTGGAAACACTTGCATTGTATTCCCCTAAGTATGAACTTCATATGCCCTGAAGACATCTTCTGCAAAATACCCATAAAAACAACCCTTTTTCCATTGGCACGGTTTCACTGTGTATCACTCACGCCAATGGGTGAAATCCTCCAAAAAGGGCGCGCCAGCTAGCGCTTTGTCTCAGAGTCGCACTCGCGCTAGCCAAAATGGGTAGTGTTTTTAACAAACTAACATCCGAAGGTTCTTCCTAACCCACTCCTGAACTAAATCTATCTTGAGTTGGTTTAGTTTGGCTTCGAATCTCCATAGGAGGGAAGTAGTTTTCCACCTCTCATGGAAGCTTCTTAGTGATAAAGCCAATCCCATGAATATTGTGGATGATCCTAACTCCTTCTCCTCTATCTATAAAAGCTTGTCCTTTTGCCTTTGACAAGCTAGTTCCAGAATTCTAAAGATTGAGAATTGTTAAGTTCATGCTGCAAGAAGCCTTCTTCATTCCCATAAGGCTAAATCTAAAGTAAGGAGATTCTTGTCTAATGACCAAGGAGAGAGAGGCTTGTTCCCATTCCCAACAAGCTTTGCAAGACATGTGCTACTGATCACCCAGCGAAAGGAGGATTTGATGTCAGAACTATGGTTGTATCTTCTTTGTTTATCAATAATAGACGACTATTATTATGGTTCCACTCTTATTGTCTTTTGTAATGATAATTGAGTTATATCCTTTCTGACAGATATATAGTTGCATCTATTGGATTTTATGCTTGTGTTTGTGTCATTCTTTGCATGTGTAGGTGTCCGTTCATGGAGATCGTGGGGATCGTGACCAGTCGGAGCAAAGGAACAGGAGCGTCGACTCTTCTACAAGTACTAACGTTGGAATCTAGGTAGGCCCTTCTCATTGGTCTTTGATTTGCAATTAGGAACCTGCGTGATAGCGTTGCTTGATTGTTGCTAGACCCCATCTGGGCTAGTAGGGATCGCCTCTGTCCACAGAGGGGATTTACCTCCACAACAAACCCCCGAGCATGTCTACACTCAACTAAGACCTCAACCATTTGATTAAAACACCTCCACCGTTAGATTCTTTCGGGCCTTCAAATCCTATATTTTCTCTCTTAAGACGGACCTCAAAGATCATTAATTGTGTTTTAATTTTTTTAAAGTTTAAATATCTATATATATAATTTAAATTTTATTTTAAATACATATTAATTTAATCTAATATTATTAAGCTTGATTAAAGTTTATATTAAATATAATTAAAAATCATAAATTTATAATTTAAATTTACATTATAAACTAATTTAAAATGTATATAACTCAAATTTTATTTTCATTTTAAATTCAAAATAAAACTTTGAACTTGGAATTTTTATTATGAATGGTCTGAAAAAATGTGTTGAAGAAAATCTAAGCTCATTTTAATGTTCTGAAATAAATATAAAATCAATTCTAGCATATTAAAAAAAATCTAATAGGAATCAATTTTGCATATTATTTGAATTCTGATTGGTCGTTAGTTTTGTTTCAGCCTTATTAGAAAAACATGAATTCAACATTTTAAAGGAGTAAAAATCACATTTAATAAAGCTTTTAGAGTTCTAGAAAATAAGTTTTACTTGTAGTTAAGTTCTTTGTATGTTTAAAAAATTAAAAATGTTACCCAAGGTAAAAAAATGAAAATCAATTCTATATAAAGCTGCATGATGAAAATATATTATGGCGAAAGATTAATAAAGGGTGAGCAGATATTATAGATATTTCGATGACAAATTAATAAAGGGTGAGAATATATTATAGTTATTGTTATGTGTTTTATATTAAAACTAATTTTTGTTTTCTTTTATAATGCTGGAAGAAATAAATGTCGACATTTTAAAGTCTCGTTGGGTTGAGGATTTGGACAAAAATAATTGAATAAAAAGACTACATCATTCATTTAGTGAGAAACAGGGTATTAATGTCATTAATATTAATATTTTATCTAGGGAGGTTATGGAAAATTAAAGGGGAAACTAACTCCCTCAAGTATATAAGGAATATAATTTCTCATTGGGGGAATGTTTTGCAGAGACTAGAGAATGGCAAGTTGAGGGGACGAAAGCGTATTTGGAACCATAACATACTTGTTGTGGTGGTATTTTATATTGTGACTGTGAGAATTTATTTATGATATCAAAATTCATTTTATTTTTCTATCTATGTGTTCTTCTTTATTTAGGGTTTACATTTATTTGTAAAATATGTAAGTGTTGACTTGACTTGATCTTAAACTAAGTCTTGCATACATTAGTTTATTTAATGTTTTTAGAAACTTGTTATTTAAAGGGTTTGGCATTGATGGCAACACCAAATGCACAATCATAATAGCAAATTGTATTTCTCTTTCTTCTAATACTTCTCCCCCTTTTGGTATTGCTCCTTCTTTGGTTTAACTCTCCCTCTTTGACATCAATATTAAAAAACTAATGTGATCACCCTGCAAACAATCTCCCCTTGTCTTGTTGATCCTGCAGACTTGGAAACCTTCATTTGATATGTTGGGTGCTTGTTGGTTGTCTTTAGTTCTCTTAAGAAAGATCTAGTGGACAGAGTCAAGAGGAAATACTCCCAATATTGACCTTAAATACTCAAACTAATCTCTTGGGAGAGGTTTGGTGAATATATTAGCTAGCTACTCTTTCGTAGGTACATACCCCAACTTGACAACCCGACTTGCAACTTTCTCTCTTAAGAAATGGTCCTTGACTAGAATATGCTTTGTCTTTGAATGGAAAGCATGGTTCTTAGACATGATGATGGAACTTGTATTATCAGAAGTGATTGGGATAGGTTGACCATAGAATACTTGTATATCTTGTCAAATTTGTTTCATCCATAAGAGTTGAGTGCAATAAGAAGTTTTTGCTATGTATTTTGCTTCAACAGTAGAGAGAGAAATTGAGGCTTGCTTCTTTCTCAACAATGAAACAAGACATTCACCAAGAAATAAAGAACCACCACTAGTACTCTTTCGATCATCTACATCACTTACCTAATTAGCATCAGTAAAATGAGTTAGTGAAAAATCTTTACCTCTAGGGTACCAAAGTCCATAGTCCATTGTGGCTCTTAGATATCAGAAAATCTTGTTGGATTCTACAAGGTGACTTTGTCTGGGGGCTTCTTGAAATGTTCCAAAAATACCAATTGCCTACAGGAGTTTTGGTCTTGAGGCTGTTAAATATAGAAGGATTCTAGCAATAGATCTAAACAAAGACTGATCCACCTCTAGTGATGCATAAGTTTTACTGAGCTTGCATCTAGTAACCACTAGAGTGTTTACCAAAGAACATTCCTCCATTCCAAATTTCTTCAAAACTTCCTTAAGATACATGCTTTGTGAGATAAATATTCATTAAGAAGATTGTGCAATATTCAAACCAAGGAAATAAGAAAGTTCGCATAACATAGACATCTCAAAGTTGGTCTTCATATCAGCTACAAACTGACAAATTAGTTGCTCTTAATCATTCGAAAAAAATAATATCATCAATGTAGAAAACCACCACTAATAATTTTCCATCATTAGATTTCACATATAGATTACTATCATTTCGTCCCTTTTAAAACCACACTTGAGAAAATAACTATCAAACTTGGAATACCAATCCTGTGGGCTTTGATTAAGACTGTACAAGGCCTTTTTTAGCTGCAAACATACTCAGGGTTATTTGACAACTGAAAACCATCTGGCTCCTAAATGTAAACTTCTTCCTGTAATTCTCCATTCAAGAAAGCATCTTTGACACCCATCTCATATATCTTGAATTTCATAAAACTAATGAAGGCCAAAAACATTTGCATTTCCTCTAATTGAGCAGGAGGAGAAAATTTTTATTCAAAGTTCAAATATTCAATTTGTGCACAGCCTTCACAAACTAATCTGGCCCTATTTCTTACCACTTCACCATATTCATTCAATTTGTTCCTGAATACCCACTTTGTGCCAATCACATTCTTGTTTGTTGGTCTAGGAACAAGCTCCCAAGTATGATTTTTCTCAATGTGATCAAGATATTCATGCATGTCTTTTAACCAATTATAATCTAGGATGGCCTAAGGAAAACCCTTTGGTTCCATCATTGATAGTAGAGCTACCTGCACTTGAGTAGGGGCATTTAGTATCTTTCTTCTTGTCTATACACGTGTATTCAAATCACCAATAATTTGGTCAGCTTGGTGGTGTTTTTACACATACCTTGTAGGATCCTATTTTAGCGGCTACAACCACCCTCCAAAATTTTGGCCTACACCAATTTAGGAGCCTCCCTTGAAGAGTTTCACTTGATGACTGCAGATGCTCAAGTTCACTCCGTGAGCTTGTGTGCATCTTTACATTCACCTCGCTTGTCTATTTCACTCAAGTCTCTGCATGTTAATGTCTAAGTCATGCTTAAGACCATGTTTTGGTTATGCTCAAAGTCTTTGCTTCGTATTTCTTTGTTGTGTTCTCCATGAAAGCATCTATCGCACTCACACACAAAGTCACATTCACTATCACACAAGTGTCATATCGATCATGAAAGATCAATCACGAGTGTCGCGCTTGTCGCTCGCACCATTGATCAATCATGTTGAACATGTTTTTCTGGATGGTTTGGTCGTTTCGTCGTTAAGTCATGCGAGTGTGTGTTCGTATGATCACCTATGCATATTTTGATTGTTCACACACTTAGTCATTTTTGTTGAAGTTCTAATGAGCAAACTCCTTACTGACAACTAAACCATCACCCTACTTTTGACTTGATCGACTGTCAACCAGAACAGTGCAGAAACCCCAAGGTAGTTCTTTCAAGTTGCGCTGCCCGCAAGCAACTCAAGTAAGACTCATGCTGGCCACCTGAACAACCAACCAATTGTTCATCTTAGAAATTGTGCAATGCTCATGAGCAGGTCTCCCACTATCCATCAGTTAGCTCAGCTCAGAAATTGCACAGAGATTATCAACAGGCCGGCCTCCCAGCCTTAGTGCATGTTTTCCAGCCAGCGACACATTGCATGTTCCATTTAGAATTGTGTAGTTTCTACTGCTAGTGATTTGGCATCTAACTAGAAGTTCCCTTAGATAATTGCGTAGATCTGGCTGTTAATGACCCCAATAGCCACCTGGAAGTTCCCTCTAGGAATTGCATAGATTTGGCTGCTAGTGACCCTAGCAACCAACTCGCAGTTCCCTCTGGGAATTGTGCAGATCTAGATGCCAGTCTCCCAGGCACTTCCCCAGAGAAATTGCGCAATCCCTGCCTACTGACCCCTCATGTAGCTCGACCCATTCCTTTGGAAATTTGTACAAATTAAGCTGGCTAGCCCCTACTAACAGTTCATTACAGAAAATGCGTAGAGCATGCCCACCTTGCCTTCTAGTAGTTTGGACTATCCCTCTCAAAATTTGTGCATTGTTGCCTCCCAGCTGAGCTAGACCTTGCAGTCACTCAATGTTGACTCAGATTTTTCATCTCCATCATTCAGTGACTCTTGCGCATTTTTCATTAGTAGTTTCTTGGAGCCATCATCCCACATAAAATCCCTGCTACCTCTCCTAGTCACCCACATCCGAATGATCATGTGTCATGGTAGACTAGGAGGTTTTGGATTTGATGTTATCTCGTCATGAGTGACTACAGGTTCAAGTACACCAACGAACATGTCAAGACAATGAAAGGGATGAATAAAGGGAACATATGTAGACGAACAGGTTACCCAATGGACGAATGAACGAAACATGCAAAGTGGATGAATGAACGAAGCATGCGAAGCGAATGAACACGACAAACATGCACATTCGCGAATAAGTGAACCTATCAAGCCTTTCAATATGAAAGAAAGAAACAACATGCTAGAGCTTCATCATGTGAACCAAGGACCATCAAAGACTCAGCGCACTTTTCCATGAGAGTTGAAGTTATGATATACCATGAAGACATCCATCACTCAGTAGCACGAATGTGCTAGCATTGTCACGTCAAGTCATGTTGAGTCAATTCATGAGTCATGTTGCTCACATCTCCACTATGGGCTCATTGTCAATCAATGTGATGTAACATGGAAGTCCAAGAGACCAACTTGTTGAACATAGAGGCATGTAAGTTAGAAAGTCATGGAAGTTGAATAGTCATGAGGGTAGTCGAACAGCCACAAGGGTCAGTTTCACCCTTGGCTATAAATACCCCCCTCATTTGTACATGAAAGGAATTTTCACCTCATCTCCTCTCACATAGCCAAGAGAGTTTGTAATATTTTCTTTGAGTAAGTAGTGGCTCCAACACCCCACTAACAGGATTAGTGATGTATGGTGTAACGATGTGTCTTGGACCTTTCACTTAATTCAGAAGCCTATTAACAGGGTAGCACGTTTTCATACATGTATTGTATCTGTTGTAAGACTGATCTTTAACACTTGTAATGCATGTTTCTTTAACCATGTGTTCTACATCTCAACTGATTCATTTGTTGTAATGCATCATCTATTAATGGAAATGTGTTCTATATGTTGCTAATGTTGTCCCGTCCATGTCGACTACTCTGTCACACATCAAATAGACCTTTATCATGAACCTTGCTGCAACAACCGTCACACTCATCTCGGATTGATCCATGATTGTTGTACGCGTTATCTTACCTTGTATGTTGTGATAGTCACATCCGACTGGACTGCTCCACCGAAAGTTGTGCATGTCCTTTTGTGTTGTGTGTTCATAGCCAAGTTGGGACTGATCCCTTTCAACATGGAACTCACCTTCACTCTCTTCCCCTCACAGTGATAGAACCATTGACACAAGTACACTTACACCCACAAGCATGTGAACCACACTTCTCGAAGACAAAGCGAACCACTCTCCTGTGGTAACAAGAGAGAGTTGAGAAAAATCCTTAAGACAATGGCAACTGGGTCATCATACCAGATGGGACTCCCACACCAAATGATGTGAGGTCTAGTTGGGATTTCATATCGAGGTGATCCCCCAAATGTTGGCAAGTCCAACACTGTCAACATTTATGGTACTAGAAGGAGGGCAGCCAGTTGTATGGTTGAAATTCCCCTCACACTCACTCATCAACCATCTGGTCACGACAGCAACTCATAACCCCTCTCTCACAACTCTGCAGTTGGTTACTCCTCACCTCCAAGAATTGAACACAAAATTTCATATCAACACTTTTTCTTCATCCATCCCATCACTCACTAGTTCGTGAAATCAGTTGGACTGATCCAAGGTGTACAGCCTTCGACACGCATCTAAGAAGCCGAAGGCCACTCCCACAGGAGTGGTTGTATCATCAGTGGAAGAAGTAATCCTTGCTACTCTTGAAGCATTGGAAGAATCTTTTGAAGATGGAGAGTAACCTCCAATCTTCTTTGAAGATGAACAAGGCACTCTTGTGGTCTTGGGATTGAACTCCAGTGTAGGAGCTAGAGGGGAAGGCAATGGAGGAAGTGGAGGCGGAGAGGAACCAACAGACTCAGATCTAGAACCATTAGATTCAGACAAAGAGGAAGAAGACAAAGAGGATGAAGAATATGAAGAGATGGCTGACCCAAATCTTGAATGGATGACTCAGGGACCACTGGCTCTCTTGGATGTTCTGCATAAGATGCCAAAGTGAGTGAAGAGAATGAACATCAAGTTTAACCCTGACAGCAAGGTGAAGGAAGAAGACCACCTATACAACTTGTACCTACAGTTGCAGACCCTTTAGGTATGCTATGACAACATTGTTGAAATATGGCAACAAGAATATTCCAATTTAATTTGTCCTTGAATTAAATTGTGAATTAAAATCGAATTTAGTCTTAACAGCTACTTGGAAATAATTAATTAATTTATTTTAAATTAACTAGTTGGAGAAATTCAAGTTCGAAGTCTTTCTGAAGTCATGCAAGATTTATCCCTTAAATTAAGGAGATAAGATTGAGTTATATTTGAGTTGTAATTATTTAACTCAGTTTACTGAGTTAAGTCCAGTTAAATTAGTTCCAAATTGTTTGAGGAATTAATAGTGAGTTAACAGTCAGTTGATGCATAAATGCATTCAACTAGTGTTACTCTAGTTAACTGAAGATTCCCTCATCAAAAACTCATGCATGTCCATTCTTATAAATACCCAGTTGAGATTAATGTTAAAGGATAGTTTACTATCAGTTTCATGTGTTTCTCATGGAGAAAACTCATGCATGTAGTCAAGGATTCATCCTTGAGGATTGCACAGTTTTGAAGGCTTTCTTTTCCAATTGGTAATGGGCTAATCATCCACAAGGAACAGTGCAAGGAAATAGGAGTTTGGAGGGTAGAGAGGAAGGCTAGAGAGAAGCCAATATTTCTTTTGAGCGTCTGTGAGGATTGTACTAAGAGATGGCTAACTGTGAGAGCTAAGGCTTTGTATAATTCCATGTATTTCCACCATGTATGATAATACAATAGTGTGGGGTTTTTATTTGAGACTTTCCCCAAAGTATTTTCATGTGTATTATGCCATTGATTCTTCTTCTTCTGGTTATATTTTTCAGCTCGATCTTTAAGCTTCCGCAAATTGATAGTAGAAGTAGGTTATAGTATCTTGCTTTGATTTATATTGCATTATCAAGTTAACCTATCACAGATTTTCTACATGGTATCGAAGCTATGAACAGTATACTGAGAAGAGAATTCAAAGTTTGAAGTTCGGGGTTGCAGGTGCAAATCGAATTCATATCATAGTTCAAGGTTGGCCAATGGCGTTATATAGCTTGAGACTCGAGTATGCCTTGGAAGGTAGCTCAAATTACATAGCATGGAAAGATAGAATGGAGGTTTTATTAAAAGAGAATGGCTTGAAGGAATTCATTGATCAAGAAATCCCAAATCCATATTCAACTAATGCATAAGAGTTGGTTGAGTGGAAGAAGTGTGTGGCAAAGGTGAGATGAATCATCCTTGAGGGAGTTTGAGACCATATTGTCTCGAGTATCCATGGAAAGGATACTCCATTTTCAATGTGGAATACATTGAAGGACCTCTACTAAAACAGTAGCGACCAGAGGAAATTGGTGCTCAAGGATAAGCTTTGAAGAATCAAGATGGATAAGGGTGATATTATTTCCACATATCTAAACAAGCTCACCACCTATAGAGATGAGCTTGGCAGTGTGGGAATAACTACTGTCGATGATGATATGGTGAGCCTCGCTCTCCTTGGTCTTCCAAAGAGTTGGAATAGCTACCATTACTCTATGAATGGAAGGGAGAAACTGCAAGATCGGGAACGACTGTGGTCAGATCTTATGCAGGAGGAGATTAGGACGAGCACACGAGATGGTTCTTCATCCAAGAATGATGATGAAGAAAATCTAGCCTTAACAAGTAAGGCAAGAAAAGGGAAGGGGAAGGCTTCCCATTTCAAATCGAATTCTTCTCATGGAGGGAAGAAGGGTGACATGTCTAAAGTAAGATGCTTTAATTGTCACAAGATGGGACATTATGCAACTAATTTCCCATCGAAGAAGTCCAAGAAGTGATCCTCGGAAGGATTGGAAGGTGAGGCATTAACCTCTCAGTTTGAAATGGACTTGTTGTGGCCACCAACAACCCCGCTCCTTATGAAGTGTTATTGCTAACACCAAATAAGTGGGGACCCTCAGTAAAAAAATCAAAAAATCAGTTAGCGTTACATTTTCTTTTTAGATAAAAGTTTCAACAACATGGAATTAGGAAAATACCTTGAAGAAATCTAAAAAAACTAAGTTTCATAATGAAGAAAATAAAATTCACTCCTTAAAGAGATATCTCATCACGCAAAGAATGATAGAGTACCTTCTAATGGTTTAAAATGATGAAAAATGCGATATTGCGACACGAAACTTCATCGCATCGCATATGTTAAAGAAGCAATCACATTTAAAAACTCTAAAATTGCTTATATGCGATATCGCATATCGTGCATCGCAAAAATCACATGAATTACACAAGGATTATAACGATCTGCGATATTGCGATACTGCGATACTGTGATACTGCGACACTGTGACACTGCGATACCGCGATACTGCAAAGTTGGGATTTGCGATATTGCAATACTGCGACCTTGCGATAAAAAACAGCACGATGATGTTGTGATTTGTGATACAGCGATCTGCGATATCGCAAAGCAAAATCGCAGGACCCCTCCATTGCAGTTGGTTCTAGCTCATTATTTGAGAAAACTTTTTCAGCCAAGAGTTGGTCATGTATTTTAATGCGAATTAATGAGTTATTGCCAGTTGTTAATGAAGTATGGTGTTGTGTTTTTCGGAGAAATAGTTCACGTAAGGTGGCATGTTTTGCATATCTTCGGCATTTAAAGTTTTCTTGTCATTAGTATTTTTATCATTACTTCCACATCAATGTAAACGACAGGAAAGAAGGACGAAGCGTTATACAAGATAGTATGCAGAAAACTATGAGGAGGAAAGGCAGCGCTCCAATGTCCATTTCGGAAGGCACACCTAATCCACTTAAGGAAGAAAAAGAGCCACAGAACTCTTCTGAGGCATCTATCACAGATTTCTCATATACAGCCATGGTTGAATGGGTACTGAACGATGCTGCTACCAGAAACAGGCAGTTTAATTCTCAAGGTCAAGAGCTCATGGAATCACTATTTTTACAAATTTTGAGCTTTATATTGGATGAGAGAAAAAGGCACAAGAGGCAAAAATCGTATCAGGGAAGCCCGGATCAAGAAACAGAGGCATTTTCTGATGCGCGATTAGCGCTTAGAAAAATTGTTCGAAAAGGAAGGCCCCTAGTTACTCAGTCATTTGCAAGCCCCGAAAATTGCAAGAAATCAGTGATAAAAACAAACTGGAAATAGAAGACTAAAGGAAAAGCAGAAGTAGTCCAAGGGTTAACCAAGTTGAAATGGGATTTTTACCAGGCATACATGGTAATGACACATAGTCATTGGATGACTCTCAAGAATATCATCAATTTTACTGAGAAGATAATGCCAGCTCTTGTCGATTCTGTTTGCTTAACTCAACCAAGGACGGAAGATAGTCAGCCGACTCCACTCAGGAAAATATTGAATGCTTGCGACATTAAGGAGTAGATTTAGAAATAGTTAGATAGTAGATTTAATTTTAGAAATAGTTTTTCTTAGAAAGAGGATGGTCATTTAAACCGAATCCTCAATTTCTGTAAATAAGGTTATTTAGTTAGTAGTATTTAAACCCTTCTCATGCATTTAGAGAAGGGTCCAGAAATTTATCAAAAACTTGTCCTCAGAAAATGCACTTTTGAACCCTCATAGGAGGTTTTGGTGAATGAATGGAACATGGTTTATTTGATATTTGCATTTGATATCTGCTACTGATGTTGCACCTTTGTACTCTTAGTGGATGTTAAAACAAGGAGAGATAAATCAATTGTCGCTTGAAGCTCATGAGTAGGACTAGTTATAAATGGTACTTTTATCTCTTAACCATTTCTGTTTATGCGTTAAAGTGATATTCAGTTTTCAGTTGTTTATATATTATAGCATGGATGTCTGAGTTATCATTTGGCACTTTTGTACGGTGATAACTATTTGTTTATGTTTAGTGTATGAATAGCTCATTTATGCGATAAGTTTTCACCCCTGTTTCGTCTAACTTCTTATATGAAGTAGTTCATCTTTATCGAATTCTTTTCTTATGATAGCTGAATGATCTTTATTACCAGTTATTGTTTGAAATCTTTTTAGATCGCGTAGAAGAAAGATCACACCTCGGGTTAGCATAAATTTTGATGTTTTTCTGTTGATTAGAATACAATAGCATAGCATTAGACTAGAATTAGGATAGAAGTATTCCATTTAGAACAGAAATACCCATCTTTCTCACACACACACACTAAATTGGGAAACTGGTCCCATATCCCCAGTCGGACCCGCTATACTAAACGGATAAGGATTTGCCAACCAAGTTCCGGACCAAGTGGATATCCCCCTTGTTGTTGACCCGATTTTTGGGGCCTTCAACATATTTGACGCTAGAAGGAGGGCATGAACTATGAATGGCAAGTAAATCTAAATCAAAATACCATTTTGAGAGTAAATCGCCCTCACCATCTCCCCCGACTTCTCCATTACACTTAAATCCAGAGTTAGAAGTCGCCAGAGCATCAACCACTGCTACAAATCCTAACATTTTAGAACAATCTGTTATTGAACCTCCTAAAGTCGAATCTCAGATTCACAAACTTCAGTGATTTTCCATTTCCCTTCAAAGATCTGATAAATCTCAGGGCAGCGTGACTTCGCAATATAACCCTACTCATCCCCTGACCAGATTAAAGAGTGAAAAGTTCAGTGTTCGGCCAACCGAATTACCTCTTCCAAAAAGGAAAAGAGCAAGGAAATCACCTAAAGGTTCCGACAGCGAGACTCTTTCATCAACATCATCCATATCAACCTCTCCACCGCGAAGTCAACCATTTACTCCTCCACCCCAAACCATTATCAATCCACCCAGTGGAATCCCTACAACTCCTCCTCAATCATCTGCGATAATAATCACCTCATCTTCACAACCACAGGCATCATCTTCTGCAAATCCCCTTGTTAGCAGTTCAACAATGGCCCAGTCTCCATGGAACAATCCTGGAGCAGTCTTAATGCCTGCACCCTTGAGTCAAATACCGGCCCATCCTAAGAAATGGCTGCCTAAGTTCAATCCCAAGGCAAGCATGCTAGCAGAAGAGCACATAAAAAACTTTATGCTATCCATCAACCTCAACGGGGTTACTAATGAAGATGTTGTTGTTCGACTATTTCCTTATACTCTGCAAGGAACAGCTGGATCGTGGTATTTCTCATTACCCTCTGGATCTATTACTAGTTGGGACTTCTTCCAAGACCAATTTCTAACCAAGTTTGGTGATGATAGGTCTACGGAAATGTTAATCAACGACCTATCCAACCTTAGGGCAGAATGTAGAGAACCGATCAATGATTTCTATCTACATTTCAATAAAATTCTAAACAAAATTCCTACTACTTCCCAGCCCAGCGAGGAAGTGTGATGTGAATGGTATATCACTGCATTACCATCGAACATAGCAATCTTCATGGACAGGGCTAATGAAACAACCCTAGCCGAAAACATGAAAGAAGCCATAGCAGTAGAGAAACGTATAATAGATTTAGAGAAGAAATCCACGATAGAAGAACGGAATTCTAAGAAGGTCACCTTCAAAGAAGAGTCCAAGAAGAAACAAGCAAAAGATCCATTTGATTTAGAGGGATTGCAAAAAGTTCTAAAGACCATGTCCAATGAAATGGTCGACATAAAAAAGCAAGTAGCAGAAACTTCTTCAAAAAGGCCCTATAGAGCTTTTAAAAGAGGACCGTCAACGGATTCGAGGCCACCCAATTCTATAAAAAGTGTTGTATCCGAGGAAGAGGAAGAGGAAATTTCCACTGAAGGGAAAATCGATGATGAAGAAGTTGTAGAATTACAAGGAATGTGGGATTTCATCCTCCCACAAGAGGAAGATCAAGAAGTATTCCCAGTTAACACACGAAGTAGAAATCAGCTTGATCCTCCCCAAACTACCCCAAAACCAAAGAGCACAAGCTCTGCAACAAAGGATAAAGACGCAACAAAGAAAACGACATCTAAAGCGACTCAAACTAGCCCAGTCCAAACAGATTCACCTACTCCATCCAAAACGTTGATCGTTTTGGATGAAATGGAGTACAATATTATAGAAGACATGAAAAATACTAGGGACAACATCACTCTATACGAATTGAGCAAGCTAAAGCATCAACAAAAGATAATGATGAAAGAATTACATGTTGTGCTAGTTGCACCTTTTCCTGTCGCTGTAATTTCTCAAGCTTCTCAGAACATGGGAAGACCTCCAACTAATATGACTAACAAGATTGATCCAAACGACATCACTTTAATTGGAGGTAGATCGAGATCTCATACTCCCCCTTTTCTCCTTACTTATGAAATTTTTAACAAAAATGTACATAATTGTTTAGTGGATTCAAGTGCTTCATCGAATATTTTACTGAAGTCCATATGCACCAAATTAAACGTTCAATCATAGAAATCCGTTGTTCACATAGTTCAACTCGATCGGTATCAAGTTGAAGTCATCAGCGAACTAAATCAAGTAACCATAAGGCTGTCATCCAACCCGAAGGTATGTCAAGTGATTGATATTTTAGTGGCTGATATCCTTGAATTTTATGGCTTAATTCTTAGTAGGAATTGGTCAAAAAAACTGCACGGATACTTCTCAACTAACTGGTCGCATATGTGGCTGCCTTATAATGGTAAGCCAAATCAAATAAAAGTTGAACGCGAATTACATCAGAAGTACATAGTAACGGAGTTAGAAGGGGAAAATGAACCAGTAGCATATAATAGTAGCATAATTGGCAATTATTTAGTAGATTCTTTTCTCAGCAATTTTAATGCTCATACGTCCCCATATTTAGAACATTTCGTTTTGTCCCAAGTCGAAAACTTTTCTCAAACGGATAGTTCAAAATGTATTAATTTTTTAGATAAACCTATAAATAAATCTTTGTTTTGGAAATTATTTTTTGATGGTTCTAAATCTAACGAAGGAGCAGGAGCAAGATGCGTGCTAATTAGTCTAGAAAGAGAAAAAATCATGCTAACATGTAGGCTCGAATTTTATTGTACCAACAATACAACAGAATATGAAGCTTTAGTTCAGGCACTATACAAAGCAATCGGGCTAAACATAAAGTATCTCCAAGTCTTCGGAGACTCTGAAATTGTAATCAGACAAGTACAAAATACTATACATTGCGTGTAAGGTCATTTAAAACACTATCAATCTTTAGTTCAAGATCTGACTGAGCATTTTATAGCATTAAATATTTCATCAATTCCCATACTCCAGAATGCAAGCACTGACCTTTTAGCTAACATAGCTTCTAAGCTCATTCCTTCAGAAGATTTTAGTCCAGATAGATTCTCAATAGAATTAATCTTTACACCTTCTATTCCTGAAAACATCAAAAATTGGAGAATATTCAATGACGATCCTGATATCGTAAATTTCCTTACTTCTGAAGGATCCTACTCCAACCAAATAATCGATGAGGATCAACATGATCGGCAATTATAGCAAGATAGCACTCACAATGCTATACCTAAATCAGTGGTCAAGTTAGAATACCTGTACAATTTGAAAGATCGGTTTAAAAGGTATACCAATTAGAAGCTCGAAAGTTTGACCTTGAATAACAAATTGGTAAACCTAGGAACTGATGCCAAACCCCAAAACATAAATCTAGGCCTTGGCCTAGCCCCCGAAGAAAAGCTAGCATATATTTGTCTTTTGAGACAATACAAAAACGTTTTTGCTTGGAATTATGATGAAATTAAAACATACGACACCTCTATCATCCAACATACTATTCCGATGATCGATAATGAAAAACCTGTCCAACAAAAATTGAGAAAGATTCATCCCAATTTAGAAAATCAGATAAAAACCGAACTCAATAAGCTACTGAAAGCCAAGATAATTTTTCCCGTCAGACATTCTAAATGGGTCTCCAATATGGTACATGTTAGAAATAAAAACAAAGATATTAGGATTTGTATTGACTTTCAAAATCTCAACAAAGCCTGTCAAAAGGACAATTTTCCCTTACCATTTATGGAGCAGATATTGTAGGCAGTGGCAGGCCCAGAATTAATGTCTTTCTTGGATGGATTTTCAGGATATAATCAAGTTTTGGTAAATCCTGATGATCAATTGAAGACCTCATTCAGAACTAAGTGGGGCACATATGCATATCGAAAGATGCCATTTGGTTTGATTAATTTTGGTGCCACATTCCAGAGAGCCATGGACATTGCATTTAAAGGTTTAGTCAATAAATCTGTAGTAATTTATTTGGATGATATAACCGTGTACTCCAAGAAATGAGGCGACCATCTCAAAGATTTGAAGCAAATCTTCCAACGATGTTTAAGGTACGGAATTTCACTTAACCCAAAGAAATATTTTTTCGCACTAAGTGAAGGGAAACTTGTAGGATTCATAGTGTTAAAATATGGTATTCACATCGACTCTGACAGAATCAAAGAAATTTCTGAAATATCCCTACCTCATAACAAAAAATCCATGCAATCCTTCCTTGGTCAAATCAATTTTGTAAAGAGATTTGTTCCATATTTTTCACGAATCATATCTCCTTTACAGACCATGATAAAAAAGAACTCTATTTTTAAATGGGGCCAAGATGAACATGAAGTGTTTAACCTGATCAAAGAGGCTATTATTAATGCTCCATCTTTAGCAACTCCAAATTTTTTAGACCCATTTATTTTATACACATTTGCCTCCGATAAGTCATATGCTGCAATACTCACTCAAATGAATCAAGGAAAGGCGGAACCACCAATTTTATTTTTTAGTTGAAATTTGCAAGGTGCTGAAATAAATTACTCAGACATGGAGAAACAAGCTTATGCTGTTTTCAAAGCGACCAAATACTTCAGACCTTTTCTACTCAAAACCCACACCAAAATTATAGTACCGTTTCCAGCGGTAAGGAATCTTCTAGTTCAAAAGGATGTGGGTGAGAAGAGGGCCAATTGGGTAACATACTTACAAGAATATGACATAGAAATTAAACCAACAAACATTGTAAGAGGTCAAGGATTTTTCAAAATTTTTGCTGGAGCGTCGCAAATATCTGAAATCCCATCTGTAGAGGTACAAGTGGGTGAGGTTAGCCTAAACGATGAGCAGTCATTATATGTTTATATTATTTATTATCTTAAGAATGGATATGCTCCTTCATACCTCAATTACACTAAGAAAAGAGCTCTAAGATTAAAATCCAAACAATATCAGCTCATAAATAATATTCTTTTTAGAATGAATTACGATTCTATTCTCCTTAGATGTCTTGAGAAATCTGAAGCTGATAAAGTTTTGCAGGAACTCCACGATGGGCTAGCAGGTGGACACTATGTTGGATATGCTACTGCACATAAAATCTTGTGTGCAGGGTATTACTGGCCCATGTTATTCAAATACTCGCACAATTACGTGAGGAAATGTCAAATCTACCAAACTACTACTGGAAGACAAAAGAAGCCATCCTTACCACTACAACCAGTTAACATCGACCAACCTTTCAGTTAGTGGGGATTGGACATAATAGGTGAGATCGTTCCTCACTCTTCCAAGCAGCATAGATATATCCTTACAGCAACATATTATTTTACTAAGTGGGTAGAAGCAGTTCCACTCAAGATGGCTAATGCTGAAAATATCATTGAGCTCATAGATCAATTTATAATCACCAGGTTTGGATTACCTTCCGCTTTAATGTTCGATAATGCATCATACTTTTCCGGAAATGCAATGACTGAATTTTCACTTAAAAGAGGATTCAAACTTAAATATTCGGCCAATTATTATCCACAGGGCAACTGGTTAGCCGAGTCTACAAATAAAAACTTAATCAGGATTATCAAAAGAACAGTAGACCAAAATCATCAAAATTGGCATAAATCCTTAATATACGCTTTATGGGCAGACCGAATAACGAGAAAAGCTTCCATCGACACTTCTACCTTTAATTTAGTTTATGGGAGAGAAGTGGTTCTTCCGACTCATTTAGCAATTCCTTCTTTTTCTCTAGTTCAATACATTGATGAAGTACCAACTTCTTCATTACACCTAAGACAAATGGAAATAATCAAATTAGAAGAACAACGAGAACAAGCTAAGAAAACGCATGCTCATCATCAGGCACTAGTAAAATCCTCTTTTGATTCAAATATAATGACTAGAAAAGATTTTCAGGTGGGAGACTTAGTTTTAAAATGGGACAAGGCACACGAAGAAAAGGGGAAACATACAAAATTTCAAAGAATGTGGCTTGGTCCTTTTCAAATTGTAGAAGTCTTATGTCCATTGACATTCGTGTTATGAGATTTAGCAGGTAAAACAGACTCTTTGTCTGTCAATGGACAAATTCTTAAGAAATATTTTCCATAAAAGATTATTCTTCTACTTTTGTAAAGTAATAGTTTTTCTTTTTCATAATAAAACGAGTTGTGTATGGTTACATTAGGCATTTATGAAAAAGACACCAACTCTCTTTCATATTTTGATTTTTCGCTTGTATAAATAGCAAATCTTTTGGAAAATTGATCTTTATTATTGAAAGATACAGTTAAAGACTCTAACCTAGATATGACACTAGTTTCAACTTCATAAAGTTTTATGAAAATAACCTTTAGTGAAGAAATTGTTTTATATCAGTGCAATGAAAGGTATCAATAACAAAATAAAGATTCTCTGTAGAACAATTGCTTCCAAAAAACTCTGTCATTGTCGTCCAGAGCTATATAAAGAAAACAATGACTTCCTCCTTGCCAAGGAAATCACAACTTTCAGAGGAACAATCCAAGGATACACTTCATCTTGAAGAATGAGAGGTCTCATCACGAGCCGGCTTATCATAATCACAGATATTATAAATTGCTGACTTTGCCAAATACTGCATACCACAACAGGGCAATGACTAAAGATTGTTACAATCAAGAGGCAAAGGGTCTCATCATGAGCCAGCTTGTTCAACAAAGTTATAAATCGAGTGAATGACTGTGTCATAAATTGGCTATCAAACCAAGACATTCTTCTTTAAGAATAAAAAATAAAATCAAAACAATAAGTGTGGATGTGGATTCTTCTTTGAGAGTTGTAGGTTTCTTTAAGTAGGATACAGGATCATTGCTGGGTAACAGGTAACCCTGTCAAGGCTATAAACGCCTGCTGGCAGCAGAGGCTCTACCTGCGACAAATGAGCATATTTTAAACTGGTTTACAGAGAAGACTTTGTTTATTTTTACAGACCAAGTAATGGTTGATCTAAACACAAGGACTAACTTGAGGCAACAAATAATCAAAGTTGAAAATAGCTGAAACAAAATGTCATTAACAGGTTAGAGCATAATGTACTTTATCTTTCCATTATAAAGTTTAATTTTCTAAGAAAATTTCTGTTTTGGAAGCTGAAAAAATTCAATAGAAACACAGAGATAACTAGTTCTTCCAAGTGAATCGCCAATTGTTGTGGCCACCAACAACCCCCCTCCTTATGAAGTGTTATTGCTAATACTAAATAAGTGGGGACCCTCAGTAAAAATCTAAAAAAACAATTAGTGTTTATATTTCCCTTTTAGATAAAACTTACAACATCATGGACTTAGGAAAACTTGAAGAATCTAAAAAAAAAAAAAAAAAACCTAAGTTTCATAATGAAGAAAGTAAAATCCACTCCTTAAGAGATATCGCATCGCTCAAAGAATTATAGGGTGCCTTCTAATGAGTTAAAATGATAAAAAACGCGAGATTGCGACGCAAAACTTCATCGTATCGCATACATTAAAGAAACACTCACATTGAAAAACACTAAAATCACCGATATGCGATATCGCATATCGTGCGCCGCAAAAATCACATGAATTACACATAAGGATTATAACGATTAAGCGATCTGCGATACTGTGATACTGCGACATTGTGAAGTTGCGATGTTGCGATATTGTGATACTGTGACCTTGAGATAGAACAACATGATGAAGTTGCGATGTTGCGATACTACAACCTCGCGATAGAATAGCACGATGAAATTGCGATTTGCGATACAGAGATCTGCGATATCGCAAAGCAAAATCGTAGGAGCTCTCCATCACAGTTGGTTCTGGATCATTATTCGAGAAAACATTTTCAGCCAAGAGTTGGTCATGCATTTTAATGTGAATTAATGAGTTGTTGCCAGTTGTTAATGAAGTATGGTGTTTCGTTTTTCGAAGAACTAGTTCACGTAAGGTGGCATGTTTTGCATATCTTCAGCATTTAAAGTTTTCCTGTCATTATTTTGTATCATTACTTCCACCTCAAATGTAAACTGCAGGAAAGAAGGACGAAGCGTTATACAAGGAAATATGCAGAAAACTATGAGGAAAGGTAGCACTCCAATGTCCATTTCGGAAGGCACACCTAATCCACTTAAGGGAGAAAAAGAGCCGCAGAACTCTTCTGAGGCATCCATCACAGATTTCTCATATATAGCCATGGCTGAATGGGTACTGAACGATGCTGATACCAGAAATAGACGGTTTAATGCTCAGGGTCAAGAGCTCATGGAATCACTAGTTTTACAAATTTTGAGCTTTATACGAAATGAGAGAAAAAGGTGCAAGAGGCGAAAAACGTATCAGGGAAGCCTAGATCAAGAAACAGAGGTAGTTGCACATCGCTAAGAAAACTTGCTCGAAAAGGAAGGCTCCTAGTTACTCAGTCACCTGCAAGCCCCGAAAACTGCAAGAAAGCAGCGATAGAAACAAACTGGAAACAGAAGACTGAAGGAAAGGCATAAGCAGTCCAAGGGTTAACCAGGTTGAAATGGGATTTTTACCAGGTATACATGGTAATGTCACATATTCATTGGATGACTCTCAAGTATATCATCAACTTCACTTAAAAGATAATGCCGGCTCTTGTCGATTATGTTTTCTTAACTCAACCAAAGACGGAAGACAGTTAGCCGACTCCACTAAGGAAAATACTAAATGCTTACGACATTAAGGAGCAAATTTAGAAATAGTTAGATAGTAGATTTAATTTTAGAAATAGTTTTGCTTAGAAAGAGGACAGTCATTTAAACCGAATCCTCAATTTCTGTAAATAAGTTATTTATTTAGTAGTATTTAAACCCTTCTCATGCATTTAGAGAAGGGTCCAGAAATTTATCAAAAACTTGTCCTCAGAACATGCACTTTTGCACCCTCCGAGGAGGTTTTGATGAATGAATGGAATAGGGTTTATTGGTATTTGCATTTGATATCTGCTAGTGATGTTGCACTTCTGTACTCTTAGTGGATGTTAAATCAAGGAAAGATAAATCAATTGTCACTTGAAGCTCATGAGTAGGACTAGTTATAAATGGTACTTTTATCTCTTAACCATTTCTGCTTATGCGTTAAAGTGATATTTAGTTTTCAGTTGTGTATATATTACAACATGGATGCCTGAGTTATCATTTGGCACTTTTGTACGGTGATAACTATTTGTTTATGTTTAGTGTATGAATAGCTCATTTATGCGATAAGTTTTCACAACTGTT
>APFE030910364.1:8431-27395 GCA_000404065.3 Pinus taeda | reverse complement strand
CCAAGTGTCCAACCCTGACAATGACTCAAAAAATACATGATATAGACCATCCTAACCCATTCCCATGCCTCTAGGGGTCGAGCTCATCATTCTAGGAGCTGTTTCAACCAATTCTAAACAAAGCACTGAAATCTAGGCAACCAAAACAACTTGCCTCTATAAGGTAGGAAACTGATTCATTCATTAAATTTTCACTTTTTAGTGAACGAATCCTCTAGAACAAGTAAAAATGTGCCAATATTACATTTTGGTCCTCCAATTAGATCATGATAGATCAATAATTACATAAAAAATCAAAACTAGTCAAAAGTGGGTGAATTTTTGAGTTGTACAATGAATAATGAGCCAAAAATCCTCTATGCGCCGCGCCTGATTCTCTATGCGTCGCACCACTTTGGATCTGAATTTGAGGCCATTCCCAGAGTCCAAATTGAGCTCATGATAGCTCGTTAGAAAGCCCTTCCTGTATTTCAATTTGGTGTCCATTTTCCCCTCCAAAACTTCAATCTCCCAAAACTGCTTCCTCTGTGTCAAAACAGGGGCAGAGAGGTCCTTTTTTTAGTGTTTTTGACCTCTTGAGGACTCAAAACTTGCCCAAATTTCTTAGCCATGCACTAAAAATCATGATTTTTCATGCCAAATCCAAAAATGTAAATTTTTTGTGATTTGGAACCCTCTAGAAAAAGCGAGCGCCATGTGGCGCGGTGCATAGGGAGGCAAAACCCTGTTTTTTAGTGCAAAAATTTTCAAAAATGTAAAAATTGCTCCAAATTTCTTGAAATTTGGGTTGTACCTTCTCTATCAAGTGTCATGCTAGGCTAAAGAGGCTTCAGCCAATATCTGAAGATGATCATGCTCCTTTTGCCTCTTTTGCTTCTTTGTTGCCTTCTTCAATTTTGCCTTTAGACTCCTTATTCGTGCCTTGGAACTCATATTGCGCGCCTTGTAATGGAAAGCCATATGTCTCAAGAATGCTTTGTCCCTATCGGCCTTTTCCAGCAATCTCTCCAGGTGGATGTTGATTCTCTCGAGCCAAGACTCCCGATCATCATTAATCTCTTGCTCCAATGTAGTGAACTCAATTCTCCTCCTTTGGGCAGCTTGGCGATTCTCGCAGATGTTTTGTAACTCCATGATTGCTTGCTGATCTTCAAGCTGCTTGTTCCTCTGCTCCAAGTATTTCAGAGTCCACTTAGCCCTCTCCAAGTCAAGGGATAAGGCTTTGATCTCTATCTATTGCTCCTGAATGATCTCTCTAAGATGTGCATTTTGTGGGCCTATGTCTATAACATCATCCTAAACGAGAATGAAGTCAGTCTCTCGCTCACCTGAAGGCCCCTCGTCCTGCATTGGCCTCTTGCCTCTATCTTGTACCTGTGGTGCTGATGTCAGAAGCGAGGCCCCTTCCACCCTAGGTGGAGATAACACTCACTTTGCAGCTGCAAATAACTGCCTCGTGCCCTTCTGATAAGTAATGAAAACTGGCATAGTAGCAGTGTGTGGATCATGGCCTTCATGCTGATGAGAAAGCCCATCTGTCTCATGCCCAGCCTCTGGAGATCCCTGTGAAGCTTTGAAAAAGTCACGAGATATGAAATCATCCCAAGTGATGCCCTGTAATCCAAGCTGATGAACCACCAAAATCTTGATGAGAGAAAAATGGAAAATACTGTTGAACTGCTGCTGAGGGGTCTTATGCTGCATGAGGATGGTCATCCTTTCTATGTTTTGGCATATGAAATATGGGATGTTCATCATCCGTACCTGGGTGAAATGCATGAGCAACCTGATGTCATAAGCATATAGTCAGGAGAAACGGCCTTCACAACAGAAATACTTCATGATTAATTTCATTAGTGGAGCATACTCATCTTTGAGATATCGGAAAGGGAACACTCTCTTTAGCTGCCTCAAGAAACCGGGTTTAATATATGGCTCATAATGTTGCCGGTCAATCTTCTACCTCTTGTTCCATGGCTCTCCAATGTTAGGTATGCCGGTTGCTAATGAGATAGAATTTGGTGTAAGTGTGAAAGTGACACCAGCCAAAGTAACTCGATCACCATGTAAATGTAGTACAAATAAGCTAGCCAATTCATGATGGACTTGAACAGTAGCGACCTTCTCACAAAATTCATAACATGACTGAAACTGGAAACAAGAGATGGCAAGAGGGCAGGCTTGCAATTCTGTAAGGGTGGTCGGTTCTTCTCTAACATGTCTGCCACCTTTATGAGGCCTCCGAGGTGCATTTCCCTCCATGGGTGAGTCACTTTGGGTCTCCACTTCATAATTGGATGAATGATTGGATGACATAACTGCTTCTATACAAATTGCCTTGGGGAAATAGATGCTAGTGTATAAAACTGTGTTGGACTGCTCTTTTGTGATGTGGTTGAATTCTGCCACCAAGGGGAAAAAATGCAACAAGGGATTGTTAGGAAGGGGGAAAATAGTAAGGGATTAGGGACTATTGGGACAAATGTTGTTAGGGAAATGTAGGAGGGTTTGAGGGGTTTGATGTATAGGGTTAGGAATTGTTGTGTAGGGTTTGAGGTGTTGGATTTGAGAATTTGGGAAAGAGAATGTAGGATAAGGAATTAATGAACTTAGGGGGGGTAGGAAATTAGGGAATGATGAAAACAAGGGAGAAATGGGATGGAGGAGTGAATTTGGTAGCAAAACAATGATTTTGCAACCCTAACAGCAAGTTTCCTTGAGGTATTTAAGAGGTAGGGTTTGATATTTTTGTTTCAACCATTGTCATCCATAAACCACCATAGCTTATCACAAAATTGATTGAAACACTAAGATGAAGACTATACCTGGCAAATCTGTGCAAGTTATTGGGAAATTGGAGAAATGTTAAGCCGTTTCGGGCTTTTGAGTGTATGAGCCGTGCCGCATGGAAAATGCACCGCACCCGTTTAAATTAACACTACGCCCTTTCTCCCAGTGCGCCGCGCCACCTGCTTTATGCACCGTGCCGGCCAAGTTTCTTCCAAATTCACCCAAATTGTGCACTTTTTAAACAAATTTGCTTTGAATTGCTTCTCTTTGGTCTTGGAATGCAAATGAGTGTTCAAAATAGAGAATAGCTCATATAGCCATGGATTTTGATTTTTCATTTGTCAAACCCATTTTTGTAATGTTTAAACTTTGGCACTTTTCACCTTTTAATTAAAGCTCTATTTCTTGGTTGTTTCCTTTGATTTTTTTATTGGAATGATGAAACATTTTGCAATTTTTTGCAGGGAGAGCTGACATGGAATTTGGCAAAGGCGACCAGGGTTGCGCCTGAAGAACTGTAGAAATAAAAAATTACATATTTATTACAAAAACAATTTTAATGATTTCTTCTTCAAAACAGAGTTTTGAAGAAGAATAATTCTCAGTATTATTGGTGATGAAAATTATAGAATGAAAACTTATTAGGAACATCCTCATGGCCTGCTGGTGATTATCAGACACTCTGAAGCATTTATTGAAAAAATCCTAATGAGACCCTAGACCTACTTGACACTGAAACCATAAAGACAACATTTTGCAAATTTTTATGAAAAGAAGACTGTATATGCTTCTTCTTTTATGAACAGACATCAACCAGCAGGTGAACGACATGAGTGAAGTATGGGGACAAGACCCTTCCGTTAGAGGATTGATGCTCCTAAATGGAATGTAGGTGATCGAGCAGAATGGGACACTTAAAATGAAATGCAACAAAGATTTTTTGATCTCTGACGGAGGGCTGAATAGACCGACTCTAACAACCACTTTTCTAAGTGGAATGCAGGTGTCAGCATTTATGTGTGAGCAGCCATTCCCATGTGATTGATATTGTGAGCTCGATGGTACGAACAACTTTAGCATTTTGAAATCTACTTCTTGAGATGGCCCTTGGTTTTGAAGTACATTTAGTGCGTTCATGTACTTCTTTTGCTATGCATTGTGCTGCACAGATCCCTATTTGATGCTTAATGTGGGATCTTGTTTCTTACTCGTTTTCATGATTCCTGCTTGATGTGATGTGGAATCATTTTTCAGATGTACTTGTTGTCATAATTCGTCATGTTGTGTTTTGAGATCCCTTTGTTGTATATTCATGGGATACTCATGTTTTTGTCATGAATGTTTGCATTGAGATCCATTTTATGCCATGTTGGTGGGATACTCATCATGCATGAGTTTGGTGTCATACTGATAGGAGTCTTTTGACTGAAAGTCCTATAGGGGAAATCTCTTAGAGCCACTCCTGCGTGAGGGAATTTTCCTTGTATGACAAAAACATCACCTCTATGTACATCATCGCTATTGATAGCACTTAATGCAGTGGCCTACACCATCTTAACACTTGGGCTCGGAGACGTAGTCCCTCCTGGATGAACTCCGTTATCAACGACTTATGTTTTCATATGATGATGATTGTCATGTTCCTCTTCTTTACATCATGCATATGTATTCATTTATGTTTTTTTTTTTAAATGCAATTTAACACATCACGAAAGTAAAAGGTCTTAGAAGGGTCCTTTGTCACACCCGGACCTGGATCAAGTGGTATCAGAGTAATCTTTGCATAGATGTGAATTGTAAGCATGAATAATGGAATGTGCAGTGATAGAGGATGAGAAAGCAATGTACGACACCATGCTCAAAATTTCCAAAAGGGTAGAGATAATGTATGAAACTCTACAAAAAGAGATAGAGGAAAAGGAGCGATTGCAGCTTCAGTTGCAACCCACGGAAGAGGTCCTGGAAGAATTGAAGCACAAGAACCAAAATATTCAAACAGAGAACACTGAATTGAAGATGCTCCTACATGAAGAGAAAGAGGATAAACAAAGTTTTCTACGATAGCTGCAAGCAAAGGACGAGGCCTTGGAAAAGCTGCAACATGACCCATGTGAGGTAAAATGCAATTCTTTGAATTCATGTATGTGTCCTGATGATGATTTCGTTGTTTTTGAAAATCATACCACAGGAATTGGATCCAAACTGTTGAAGAGAATGGGGTATGAAGGGAAAGGCTTGGGCGTTAATGGCCAAGGCATTTTCAACCTTAACAAAGTAGATGAATTACTATGTCAAACAAGACTTGGGTATGTCCAAAAGGAAGTTGGGGAATGCATTGAGACAACAAGAAAACCACCAACAACAGATGATGAACAACCCTCATCAGTTCTTTCCAAAATGACAGAGGAGGTAAAAGATGTTGATTTCCTTTCGGTTTCATCTTCACATAGTATGATTATTGTTGGAGATTTGGAGATCCCAATTATAGAGACAAACATGAGGCTACTTACAAGGATGAGGCACGAGGAGGAAGAAAAACCTTGAATTAATAACCAAGGCATAGCTCAACCATTGGAGGTTGTGCAGAGAGCTCAATTTGTAGGTTCGAGATACACCAAAACAGAATGCTCGAAGGTGTCATATGCTTTTGAGACATCGTCAAAATTTTCAAGGAAAGAGAATGATGGAAAATATCCCCATCATCCCATGGTAGTCCCCATTGCAGGGAAAGAGCTTAGGCAAGCTCTCATCACCATACTTACACAGGGGATGGCAAGGAAAGGTATAACCACTTTTGATCTTCAAATCTTCATTTCGATTATGATCATGTTTTTAATGATGGACATAAATCAAGGAATCAAAAAACATGTACCTTTTGTGGATTACATAACCATACATTTTCTAAGTGTTGGAAAATAATGGTACCAAACAAAAGGATGAGGCGTGAAAGACCCTTTCAACATCAGGTAAAGTAGATCTAGAGGAATAAAACCTATTGCAGTCATTGTGACATAAGTGGCCATCAAAGAGCCACTTGTTGGTGGCTCCATCCAGAGCAGCGCCTTAATGACAAAGCGTCGGTGCATGAACCAGGTGAAACAACTGTTCGACAAGCCAAGCCACCACAAGGAGGCGACCCATTCACATTGATAAGTGAAAAATGGTTTCTAGACATGTTGTCATATCATGGTCATGCTTTTGTGAAGAATTTGTTGCATTTTAAAATGTAAAAGTGATGATCTATTTTCCATCACTTGTTCAGCAACAATGATGTCTGGTCTTATTTTGTGTTGCATAATAAACTATGCAAGTGATGTCGTGTTTCCATCACTTGTCAAGCAAATAGTGTTTTACCTTATCTTTGTAAATCATGTGTTGCAATGATGATGAGTTTCACATCACTTGTTGAAGCAACAATGATATGTTGGCCTTGTTTTCGTAGCTAGGGTATTGCGCCCATCTTGTTGTAAACTTGACCACCGAGTATGTGTTATAAACTCGTGGCAAGTGTGGGATGCTTGGGTCGTTAGTGGGTCAGTTAAGACAAGCATGTAATTTGCAAAACAATGTACTACAAGTTGCAGAGGTTGCAGGTGTCATCTCATTGCTTAAGGCTCTGAAGAACAAAGGTGAAGTAGATGGAAGTGAGACCTTTCAGGACGCTTATGATGCAAACAAGGTACAGAGAAGTTGCAGATTATTTTTCATGGTTTTGGAGGACCAAAAGCTCCGTAGTGTGGAGGATTGATCCAGGTGGCTCCAGAGACACACATAGGACAAAGTGAACTAAGGAAAACTCAAAAATAAAAATGTTTGGATTATGCTTGAACTAGGACCAGAGCGTAGATCTCGTCGTCCTGATCGTGGCAGTGTGAACAGTTTGTCAATCCGAGTCCGGATGAGGAAGTTAGAAGCAATCAAAGTTGGCTTGAATTTTTGCTAACTAGGTAGGCTTAAGGAGGCCACAATTTGGACAGAACCTGGCCACTGGATTCAGGCCAACCTTGGCTAGATTTTGGGCGAAATTCTAGCCTAGTTAAAAAGGCTCCTACAGCTTAAAACCAGAATTTCAAAAATGCATGGTTGGTTTTAAAAGACAAAATATATATATATAAAAAGGGTGGTGGGCCACCAACCCTGCCACCCCAATAGAATCCACATAACAAAATAGTTGTTAATGGAGGGGTGGGCCATGACCCCTAACCCCTCCCCACCTCCCGCAGAACCACCAAACAACAAAGGGGAACTAATGTGGGCTTGTTTCCATGGAAGGTGGGGGCCAGCCCTTAGGGCGTGAGACCCAACCTCCAACCACAAAAAACCATCCATCGATGAAAATTGAATGCGGGCTGTTGGAGTGGAGGAAGTTACGGTGGGCGGGCCGCCCAAGATGGGCTTCACCCAACCATTAACTTAATTTAAAAAAAAAAATCGTTGCAATGTATAAAAAAAGGAGGTAGGGTTTGATCACTTGACCTTCTCCATATTAACCAAGAGCCTTAACCAACTTTGCCAACAGACAACTTGGGAAAATCCATGAGCCAAGTTTTACTTAAACGAAGTCTGTCAGTGCGCTGAGGGAGAACAAGGCAGGGCATGTAGTTCGAGGCAGGATTTTGCAGGAGGGGCGAAATTTCACTTTGTCAGAATTTGACAAATTTTATATGGTTTCAGCACTTCTCGAGACCGTGAACGCAATGGAAATATCCATTTCTCCATCAAAGTTCTACATTTTTTGGCCTTTTTCAATATGCAGGTGGAACCATGACTACTGCAGAAATAGGGAGGGGAACCATAATCCTTGAAATTTTCCCGAGTAGGTAATTTTTCTCTATGTCGGAATATAGTCAAGTTTATAGTAATTTTTCATGGTTTTCCATAAGGATCGTAATGGTGAAGTCAGATTCACCTTTAGAAGTTGCATATATCTAGTCCACCTATGGACTAGAATCTTTGAGGAATCTAGGGAAAATCTAAAAGATTCCTTGAGCCCTAGATTCTCAATTTCTCAGAATTCAGAAATTTGACAGTCGATTTTGCACTATTTGACGCCACAAATTTGATGTTGCATTCATATTTTTCATTTATTCTGTTCTTTAGCCACTTTTCTAAGTGGAATGCAGGTGTCAGCATTTATGTGCAAGCATCCATTTCCATGTGATTGATGTCGTGAGATCGATGGTACGAACAACTTCAGCAGTTTGACATTCGCTTCTTTAGATGGCCCTTGGTTGTGAGGTATATGCAGTGTGTTCATGTACTTCTGTTGCTATGCATTGTGCTGCATAGATCCCTATTTTATGATTTATGTGGGATCTTGTTTCTTACTCATTTTCATGATTCCTGCTTGATGTGATGCAGAATTATTTGTCGGATGTACTTGTTATCATGATTCGTCATGTTGTGTTTTGAGATCCCTTTGTTGTATGTTGATGGGATACTCATGTTGTCGTCATGCATGTTTGCATTGAGATCCCTATTATGCCATGTTGGTAAGATGCTCATCATGCATGAGTTTGGTGTCATATTGATAGGAGTCTTTCACTAAGAGTCCTGTAATGGAACATCTCTTAGAGCCACTCCTGGATGAGGGAATTTTCCTTGTATGGAAATGACATCACCTTTGTGTACATCATCACTATTGAAAACAATTAATGCAATGGCCTACACCATCTTGAAACCGGGGCCCGAAGATGTAGTCCCTCTTCGACGAACTCTGTTATCAACGGCTTATGTTTTCATGTGTTGATGATTGTCATGTTCCTCTTCTTTACAACATGAAAATGTATTCATTTATGTTCTTTTAAAAAAATGCAATTTAACACATCACGAAAGTAAAAGGCCTTGGAAGGGTCCTTTGTCACAACTGGACCTGGGTCAATAATAGGCCTAAGGATGACCATGACACAAAGTACATAAAACATATATAAAACAAAGAACAAAAACATAGAAATGACCTAGCTTGGGGTTGATCACTGGTGCATCCTTTATTTCCATTCATTTTTGCTACTTTGATCCAACCTTTTGTAGGAGTGGCTACCAAAGTGATCTGATTTAGAATATTACATTGTTGTACTAAGATCCTCCTCATATTAGTAACAAAATGCTTGCATTATGCTTAAGGATTCATGGATTTTTGCAAGTGAAATGATGAGTTTTTATGTTAATTTTATGAGAAATTTAACATAAATAAGAGATTGAATAGCAACATAAACATGTATAGAACATCATCAAAAACATATTACAACATGAACATGATAAATGAGTTCATCCCTCTAGGGCTACATCTCCTTGGTCCATCTTCCAATGGCTTGGGCCTCTCTATTATGCTTAAAAGTGTAAAAAGATGTGTTTACAATGCTCAAATTCTTCTAAAACCTGCTCCAATTAGTCGAAAATATCCAAAAAATGGCTATCTAGCCTCTTTTTGCATCCCATTTGGTTGAAAACTAAAGAAGTTATGACCTCTCCTAGTTAGCCTACTATTCACTCCTCAAATTGCTCCAAATCTGACATGATCCTCCAATTTCACCAAAAAAAGCACTAACTGTGCGAAGATTTTGCCGCACGACGAGTGAAATTGTAAGACAGCTAATTCCACCCATAACCCCGTCAGTAGTTATAAAAAAATGTCATGGCCTGCAGATAAAGTGGTCACATGAGTGTTTGGATTGGAAGTTGGCGGTGCGGTTACCATGACGGAAACATAACTGCTACAGGCTGCAGATGAGGTGTTCACATGGGAGTGTTGCCTATACTTATGTTGGTGGTTTCCCCTCAACCTGACGGTCAACATAATTTAAAATATAATCAGAGATCATAGTTTGTTAAGTCACATGCCACGGGCTCAACGGTAAACCTTGGCATTGTTGTATGGGATGTCACGGGTTCGACCTTGGCCTCTGACTTTTCTTGCCAACCAAATTTTTAGCCGACCATTAGGAGGACACATGGCGGTCATAATCTATCGCAAATTGCAATCAGCTAGAGAAGGGGTGATTCTCCATAATGGGCTGATGCGTTGTGCGATATGCGATTGTGATATCGCAATCACAACCTAACTTTGTCAGGGTCGATTCTGTAAACACACTTGATCCATGTGATGTGTGATTGTGATTTATTGCATCACACTCCAGATTCACTTTGGGGCTGATTATTTACCGTTGACCTGCCTCTAATCTGCAATTGCGATATCGCAAATTGCAACCCGGTAGTGTCGGGGGCCAATTTCCTTAACAACGGATCTCTTCCTTCTGCGATCTGTGAAATGTGGGTCCAATGACATCCTACCACTTGGCCTTTCCCATTCGCTAAAGACTTTCCCATGTCATTTCCACTGCCATATTTTTATTTTACCTATTTTTCAATCCTCCACAATGTCGGAGGCTGAGAGGAGACTGACGGAGGTAACCACAGACTAAGCTTTCAGTGTGGTATCTAGCCCTACAAAACTAGAGAGGGCTCTCTCTATGATCACAACTAATGAATTGACTGGAAAAGGAATAGATTTTAGGCTAGGTATACTAGGCTCAGATAGCGTTTGAAAGTTTTTAGGGTTTGATGCTAGATAAGGGAGAAAAACCCGGTAGCTAGGTCAAAGGATCAAAGGGTTACAACAACAAAGATATGGAGGAGCAAAGGTAGCAATAATTCTGTGATGGATTTAGGGTTTTCAGGTGTAGTGTGGTGTTTGGAAGATGCAAAAGGGTCTTAATGAGCATGAGCACATGAGTTCATTAAACAAGAAGGAAATTAACACATAATGATATTCCCATAAAAACAAAGCTTTATGCAAAGAATTATGTTTATAAACTTTAAGGAAAACCACTGAAGAACTGATGAATAGAAAAAGAATATGAATATCTTTCATATAAAGCTATAACAGAGAAAAAACAACATCACAAACTTACTGCACATGAATTCCTAGATAATAGCTGCAAATTGTATCCTTTGATTTCCAGAAAATGTCCAAGTACAAGCTACAATAGTTCTCTCCTCTGATGTCCAACCTATTTTCTAACTACGAAAATGATGCATAAAGACCAAACCAACATCTCCCCACTCTCAAGGGTTCAATCCATGACTTGTGGAGTTGTTCCCCAAAATTCTCAACCAAAACCCTAATGACTTGGGAGGTTAACAAACTCTCCCTCAATTTGAGAAATTGTTTCATTTGACCCAAAACAAGTGAAATTTGCATGTATCTACCTAATTTTACATTCATCTAGAATAATTACACCTAAATTACATCATTTTGTGCTCAATTACATAATTTACATAGGTAAAAAGTCAAACTATGTCAAACTAATGAATAAAATCAACCCCTTGGAAAAAGCACAATGTGGCTGAGGAAAAGTGCATAGTGAGATTGCAGGCCACTTTTGGAGGCCTTCTTACTCTCCAAATTGAGCTCATGATAGCTCATTGGAAATATATATTTGTCTAGTTATCTGTATAGCCCTCAAGCAAGGAAAATGATGAATTATAGCTCCTCAAAAGTGACTTCTCGCAAGACTAGTCAAAAATTATAGCATGGCCTCCAAAAACAGGGCAGAAAGGTGTTTTTTAGGTTGTTTTTGGCCATTTTAACCCTACAAAAGTTGATGAATTGAGATGCTAGGTATCCAAATTTGATGGAGGGGTCAAAATATATCCAGCCATGTAGAGTTTTTACCATTTGGATCTCTCCAAAAAAAGCGCAGCGTGGCCCACACTACGCTTTTGGGAGGGTGGTTGTGCCAAAAATTGCCAAATTTTACCAAAAATTCTGAATTTGTGTATAAGGTTAATATGTTGTATTACACTATCATAGATGCATCAAACAACAAATCAAGCTTACCCTTCTCCTTTTGACTGATTAGGGTTTTGCTTAGCCTTGCTTTCATTTGTTTGACATTTTCTCTCAAAATCAAGTTCGTTGTGTAATAATGGGCAACCATGTGTTTTTGTAGCCTCTTGTATTTGTTTTCCATTTTAAGAAGCTTCTAGAAGTGGTCATTGACCTTGTCAAGCCAATATTCTCTGTCTCCACTGATTTATTTGTCAATGAGATTTGATGTAGGATTGGTAGAATTGGGCATCCAACTCTTGAGTTTCGAACTATTTCTCACCAATATTTGGTATCCCTATGGCTACTGCTATGATATCAATTGATACAGTGAATTTCACCCCTACAATAGTGACTTGATCCCTCTTAATATGTGTGGCAAATAAACTAGTTAACGTAGCATGACATTTGACTTTTTTCAACTTTCTCACAAAACTCAAGGCACCCCACATGCTGAAAACATTTCTTGGAGAGTGGTGAGGACGTCAACTCCTATGTATTGAGAGGTTCATACCTTACCCTTTTCCCACCCTTGTTGTAAGGCCTCCTTTCCTTCTCCATATTAAACTTGTGAGTGAAAACCCCAGGGGGAAAAATAGGGAAGGGAATGAGGGAATAGGATGAAGGGGTAATGGAGTAGGAATGGGTGTAGGAAAAATTTATGAGATGGGGAGGGATGTTAGGAACTTAGGGAAGTGGAGGCAAGTGAAAAGAGTGAGGGAATAGAGCTAGGGAATTTATACACAGTCCTAGCTATGAAGACTGTTAGATGATCCAAAAATAAAATATTATCATAGGTTATAAGTTGGAATAAATAAATTATTAATTTAAGATATTTAAATTAATAATTATTATTATATGGAATATTTAATTATTTAATAGAGACATTTATAATTAGGATATTGTTGTAACAGGATATGACTCTCCAAATGTGTCGTATCTTAGGCTCTACTTTAGGATATTTGTTAGCTAGTTGTTTTGAATAGCATTTATTGTAAGTGGACATTTGTTATTTAATAAGTGATCCATAATTAGAGGTAGTTAGGACATTGAGCTTATAAAATAGCTCATTGCAAGAGTGTTTTGTTGTTCAGGTGTAAACTCTTGCAAAATCAATATGTAATTTTTTATTTTTATTTTTTTCTGATTAATAAAATTACGTGTCTGAGGACATTTCTGCCATTATTGTGGTACCAGAGCTTCAATAATGTTGCAATGGATGAAAGGAGGAGATTCCAACTCTACAAGTTTTTGGAAAATTCCATTGAATTGATTAGCAAATGATTGGTATGAAATTTTCCAATTTTGTGTTCAACAAAAAAAAATAAAATCGTATTGATTTTAGATTTTTAATCTGCAAATCAATTTGTGTATTATTATTAGATTTCTTTTACTGCTATTCACGTTCCATGATTATCAGTGTTTTCTGCCATCTATTTTCCATAATAAGCTTTGCAGCCTTCCTTTTTTGAAGTCGAGAACCAATGTAAATGTAAAGCTTGTGATAATGAGTGTTTGGTTAGCCACAAAAGTTGGTTGAGATCTTGCTGCATAGTTGCGCCCTGCAAATGCTACCATATCACCATCCTATTACCATAGATAGTAACAACTCCATCACTTTCCATTTCAACTCCAAATAAGGAACCTTCTGGATTGCTAATTGAATGAGAATTCGGCCAGCCATGGCGCCATACTGTAGCATTGTTCCTGAACTTGATTTTGTTTTCTTTGTGACTCTGTATTTGAGAGAATTAAATAGATTTTTGACTCGTGTTTGGTATCTTTGCATGTGATTCAAATCATGACTATGTTAATCCTTTGATGCTAGAACATATGCCCATGCTGGAATATAATGCAAATTTGGATGTTATTTCTTTTTTATTGAGTATAATATTGAATATTTGATACGTTAATCCAAGCGTTGAAGAAATGAAGCATTGAAGTCTGAGTTAATAGTACATAAAGGAAATCTAATGTGGAGTTAGATATAACACTTCAACTTGCAGTCAACTTTCCAGTAAATAATGAATGGTTAAATATTTCGGTAAATGAATTGTGATTGAAAGCGCCAAAGTCGAGAACTTTTCATCCTGTAAATTGGAAGATGAGAGGTTTTTAAACAGGTTGATGTCTCAGTTTCGTTCTTCTTTGAAACAGCTTATCCCGTCATAATTTACTGATTCTGACAGCTTGAGATCTAGCCAGCACAACAACCAGCGATCACATAAGTCAGCCAGTGTGAGAGCCAACCAGCTAGTGTAAGCCAGCACAGCCAGCCAGCATGAGAGCCAGCCAGCCAACCAGTGTCAGCGAGTCAAGAACTAGCCTGAAGGACAAGTAAAAAAAATCCAACGTTTGACAGTGTTTGTTTTTTTTTTTAAATGGTGAATCTGAAAAGTATTTTCTGGAGAGATAAAGAATATTTTTTTTTTAATTTTGTAAATTTTTGGAGAGATAAGGCATACTTTATTTTGGAGAGATAAAGTATATATTTTTTATGTAATGTTTTATTGGAGTAATAAGGATTTTGTAATATTTATGGAGTAATAAGGTTATTTGTAATTTTGTTTTGGAGTAATAAGGAGATTTTTTCTTTGTAATTTGTTTCTGGAGAGATAAGTTTGATGCAAAGTAATTTCGCTTTGAGGGGGGGTAACATTTTTTACCAGATTTTGCAAGAGCATCATTGTAAAAGTCAAATTTTGAAAGTTACGTTGTAAATATTTGAGAAATTGATTAGAGCCAAGTGCAAATCTTAGTCATTTTTCTCCTGTTTCAACGACTATAGGAGGGTCAAGGCCAAGCCCCGAAAGATTGTTTTTTGCGTAGTGTGTTGCCCATCTTGATATTTTTTTCTGAGCCTGAATCTTGGTGCGAAGCTTCAACACTACAATGTCAAAGTTGATTAATTTTTTTATTTTTTATTTTTTTCTGATTCCGACAAACTTGAAGATACAAAATTTTATAAAACATGGCAACGACTCATCGAAATCACTCCCATTTATAATGAATTGTGGTAGGGAATATGTGATGGTGATATTAAGCCGATTAAACGCATAGATGCAACTGCACTGGCAAAATGGGAAGTTAAGAATGTCAAAGCATTGGCTCTCATTAATCTTCTGTCAATGATTAAATGTATGTCCATATAGAAAATGTTATAGATGCATGGTTTGCTTTGAAAAATGTTAAAGACTTCTTTGATACTCAACCTGAATCAAAGAAAGTTGATCTACAATTAAAATTGTTGCAACGAACATTTACTAAAGGAGGTGATGTTCTTGAATCTATCTCAACGCTTAAGAATATTAGGCAGGAAATCATTAATGTTGGGTTTCCAACAGTAGATGATAGTTTTATGGTCACAATTTTAATTGTTGGACTTCCTTCTTCCTACACACATTTTTTGGAGACTCTACAATTAACTGGAAAGTTAGGGAAACTAAAGTTTGATGAGCTCTGTGAAATGTTGACCCAACATGATAAAACCTTTGGAAAGAAAAAGAAAGTTGGTGAAGATGTCTTTTTCATAAAGGCCAGCACTAGTAGATCATCAACTGACAGTTCTAGAAATAGAGGCAGAGGGAATTTCAATTAGAATCAAGCAGCACATAATGTACAAAGTTGAGGTCGAAGCCAAAGCAGAGTAAACAACTTTAATAGAGGCAACAGTTTAGGCAGGAATAATTTTCAAGGTAGAGGAAACAATCAAGGAAGAGGCAATTTTCAAGGACAAGGAAATAATAATCAAGGTAGAGGACAACCTCAAAATAGAAGTCAAATCAGAGGCATAGGACAATCTTCAGGAAGAGGAAGAGACTTGAGTCAAATTGTGTGTCAAAGATGTAACAAAGTTGGACATTATGCTGAAGATTATCGAACTTCACTTAATAAAACTCCCAAGTTTCATCAGCACTCAGTACAATTTGCAAATGATCAAGATGATGATAACTCAAAATATGTTTTTACTTCCTTGTCGGCATTACAACTTTCATCCCATCTTAGAAGTGATTATGAAGATGCTTGGATCTTGGATTTAGGGGCAACTCAGCACATGAGTTGTCGACATGCTTTTTTTTGGAATTTTCAAGATTTCCAACTTAATTCCATTTTTTTTGCAGATGATACAACATACTCCTTATGGAAAAGGAGCAGTTAAAGTTTTTCTCCCTGGCATTGGAGAAAAAATGATTTCAAATGTATGGTATGTACCAACCTTTAAGAAAAATTTGTTGTCTTTAGTCACGATTTGACAAGCAGGACATCAGATAATTATGGAAGATGGCTTAGTTAAGATTAATTCAGTCAAATAGAGCTTGCAAACAGTGATGACAGGTTATGAAGATGGAAAGTTGTTAAGGATGAAAGGGACAGTTATTCCAAGGCATTTTGATTTTGTCGGGGCAGTGACTACAGGAATTTCACCTATACAATTATGGGATGTAAGATATCGACATTTAAATTTTGAGAGTATTTCTCAATTGCAAAAACAAGGGATGGTTAAGGGACTTCCAACTTTCAAAAAGGAAAATGCAAAATGTGAAGCTTTCATTTATGGAAAACAAAGTTGAGGAAATTTTTCAATGAGTTCATGGCATGCAAACAAGCGGCTACAACTAGTTCACAGCGATTTTTGTGGACCACTACAAACTTCATTTGGTGGTTGCAAATATTTCTTACTATTCACTGATGATTTCAGTAATATGACTTGGGTTTATTTCTTAAAGCAGAAGTTAGAAGCATTTGAAAAGTTTAAAATTTTTTGCCAACTTATTGAAAATGAAGTCAAAGAAACGATAGGTACTCTCAGGATAGATAATGGGGGAGAATTCACTACACATGCATTCAAAACTTATTGCAATGATAATGGCATAAAATGACATATTACCAATGTTTACACTCCACAGCAAAATGGAGTAGTAGAAGGAATGAATCGCACCTTATTAGGAATGGCGAGATCCATGTTAACTTTCAAGAGGTTAAGTCCAACATATTGGGCAGAAGCAATTCACACAACTATCTACTTAAGAAACAGATCTCCAACTACTTCTTTAGATGGAATCACACCTTATGAAGCTTGGTATGGTTTCAAACCATGAGTTAAACATCTTAGAGTTTTTGGATCAGTATGTTATGCCTTAGTTTCGAAAGAAAAACGAACTAGGCTTGACTCAAGAAGTTTAAAATGCACAATGATTGGCTATTCTGATGAGAAGAAAGGGTGTCGTCTTTTGACCAATGCAAAATTTATTGTGAGCTGGGATGTAATTTTTCATGAAATAGAGAGTAAGAGTGCTGAAGAAATCGAAAGACTTCTTCATAAGTTAGAAACTAAAGGTATTCGAAGAAAAGGAAATACACAAAATCAACCAAACTCACCAAATTGTTATGAACTTGATTTTCCTTCATTTGAAGATGATTCATCAAGTCTGTCTACTTCAACAACACCATTTGGATCTTCTAGCAACTCATCCACATCTCCAAGCAACAACAGTTCTTCTGACAGTGATTCTTGACCTCCAGAATCTCCACCTAATCAACGAACATCAGTTTATACTAATCCTCTTTACAATGATGGAGACTTTTCAAAATCTCAAACAACTGAGCATCAACTACCAAAACGGGCAATTCAAATTTTGAAAGATGTAAAGCCTAATGAGCATAATAAAACAAGCACCAGAAAGTCACATAGAAGTGAAGGCAATTTTTCCTTGATAGAAAATGATTTTACTGAACCTTCCACATACAAAGAAGCAATAAAACATAGAGAATGGCAACAGGATATGGTTGAAGAATATCAAGTAGTAATTGATAACAACACTTGGAAACTTGTTCATTCTCCACAAAATATTAAACCCATAGGATGCAAATGGGTTTATAGAATTAAGTACAACCAAAAGGGCGAACTTGAAAAGTATAAAGCAAGACTTGTCGCTAAAGGTTTTGCACAGGAAGAAGGCATTGATTATGAGGAAACATTTGCTCCTATAGCTAAATGGAACACCATCCGAGTAACACTTGCATTGGCCACTCAGAAAGGATGGAAATTTCATCAAATGGATGTGAAAGGTTCCTTTCTTAATGGGGATTTACAGGAAGATGTGTATATGACACAACCACTAGATTTTGAAATTGAAGGGCAAGAACATAAAGTCTGCAAATTGATCAAGGATTTATATGGGTTAAAACAAGCTCCCCGAGTTGGTATGCAAAAATGGATAAATATCTTAGGAAAGTTGGTTTTCAATGAAGTGAATCTGATGATACTTTGTATGTGCGACAACAGGGAAAATATCTGGTAATACTAGTTATGTACGTAAATGATTTGATCATTACTGGAAACAATGATGATCATATTGCACAGGTGAAAAAGGATTTACATGCAAGTTTTAAGATGACAGATTTGGGATTACTTCACTACTACATTAGAGTTGAAGTCTTCCAACATCCACATCATATTTTCATTTCTTAGAGTAAGTATGCAGCAGAGGTTCTTCAATGACTTGGAATGCAGGATTGCAAGCCCGTTCTTACCCCCATGGAGCAAATTTTGAAACTTTCAAAATTTGAAGGGGGGGAAAGGTGGATAGTACTACTTACAGATAGTTGATTGGTAGCTTGATTTATTTGACAAATACTCACCTTGATCTATCTTATACAGTCAGTATTCTTTCACGTTTTATGCAGGAACCACAAGACAACCACTGGAATGCAGCCAAAAAAGTTCTTCGATATATCCAAGGAACAAAATATTTTGGTCTTCTTTACACAAAGACTAAAAACTTTGTACTTGGTGGATATTCATATGCTGACTTTGCTGGAAGTATTGATGATCGAGCATCAACATCAGGTTATTTAATGAATATGGGGTCAGCATCAGTATCTTGGAGTTGTAAGAAACAAGCTACAATGGCCACTTCTTTAGCAGAAGCAGAGTACATTTCAGCATGGGAAGTAGCATGTGAAATTGTTTGGTTGCGCAGAATTTTGCAGGACTTGGGCATTTCTTAGGCAGAAGCTACATCATTATTTATTGATAGCTAGTCAGCCATCAAACTTGCTAAGAACCCAGTTTTTCATTCAAAGACAAAGCATGTGGACTCCAGGTATCATCATATTAGATCTCTCATTGCCAAAGATGTCCTCAAGCCAATGTATTGTCCTTCAGAAGATCAAATCTCCAACATTTTCACGAAACCTCTTGGCATAATAAAATTTACTAAGTTCAGGGATGAACTTGGTGTCTGTTGTAATGTGTCTTTGGATCATAGGGGAGAATGTTAGATGATCCAAAAATTAAATATTATCATAGGTTGTAAAGTTGGAATAAAAAAATTATTAATTTAA
>APFE030910360.1:0-11450 GCA_000404065.3 Pinus taeda | reverse complement strand
CTAAATGATTTGCTTGAGGCAATTGATTTTGAGCAAGCCAAATCAGTGCAGGTTGAGTCAATGCCTATTGACCTAACCTAGTCATCACTTGATAGCACCAAAAAATCAAAAGCCTCAAAAAGGTTAAGGTTTGAAGAGTCTGGAAAGGAATTTATGGTCAAACCACGAAGGCCAGTCACTAGGGGGCAAATCAAAACAGCTGAGCAAACTCATAAGGATGAAGTAGCTGTCAAGGTAACTACAACAAAGGAAATTAAACAACTGCCTAAAGCAGAGAAGGCAGAGGAAATCAAAAGAAAACCATACACTAGAGGACAGGCCAAAGAAATGGAAAAGCAGATACCTCAAGCAGAAAAAGCAAAGGAAGTCAAAAAGAAAGATATAGATAAAAAAGTTCCCATTGTCAAAGAAACCAAAACCTCATCTTCAAAGGAGCAATGGGAGGCAGCTGAGGAAGAAATGGCTAATTTAGAGAAAACTGTATTAGAAATTGTAGCCATGGAAAAAGAACTTGCAAAACTAAAAGCTCAGTTAGGCAAGTTAGCTGCCAAATAAAAATTACAAATTTTTAAGGTCAGATGTTGCCCCAAGTTTTTGTTTTATTTTCCTAAGTTCATTGGTTTTTGAGGCATATATAAAAGGAAGACAAATTAGGAAATTTGGAGCTAAAAGCGAAGCTGTAACAGTCACAAAGTAATTGATAAATTCATTAAAGACTATAATTTTGGAAAAGAACAACAATTTCGTAGTGCGCTACGAAACTGTTGTAGATGACTGTTTTATAAGAAAAAATGAAATTGATGCTGAGGTCAGAAAATTTTGAAAGGGAATGCTTCGAGGGCAGGAAAGAGACCATACAAGGCTGCCAAAGCGTTCAAAGAATGACAGGTGTAAGTATTGGAGCAAAAAGGTGAAACATTTTGGTTTTTTGCTAAGTCTTCCTAAAGCTACTTTATGACCGAAATATTAGGGTTCTGGTAGGGTTACCAAAATTTTGGGTTGAACACATGTCCAGTTCACAACGCATCCAGATCATTAGGCATATGGTGTTATGCATGGTCATCAAAGGTATTAAACATCTTCAAGCACGTTCTTTTGGAAATAAAGATTGATGGAAGGCAGGGACCGTGAAAACAGGGCACACATCTTCATCAAATAATGAGTCATCTGCACAGTAAGAATCCAAGGCAGCTCGTTCAGTGAATGCCTCTCAAATGCATTTCAGCCACTACAGAAATAGTACAAGTGTCAAAGCTCAAGAAGGAATCATGCACACGAGGAGATAGAATTAGAGTTTGAGTAGGAATAGGACTCTATGTATTGAAAGCACAATACCTTTGTATTCAATAAGTCAGTTTAAATATAGATAAGTTAATTAATGATAGATTTTCGAGCTCCCCTCATGCTGGAGGAGGAGACTCAAGATAGTTTAGTTTTTGTTTCCTATATATAGGAAAAACTTTGATGTAACAGGGGTTGGAGATTTTTATCAAAAAACAGAGTTTTCATATTGGCTTATGTAAAGTGTCTTGACAGTAATAGAAAGGATACTTTTTCTTCCCAAGATTCATCTTGTGTTTTAAATGCTCAGAATATACGTGGTTTGGTTTTGTTCATCTTGTTTTATAGTTCACTAAACATGCAATCACTCTGAATTCACATAAGTGCTCAGACTTCCTGTGTATGTTTTTTGAGTTGAGGTTCTTCTTGGTAAATGTTTTGAGCATTGAGATATTATATGCCTTGGTTTCCATGATTGAGTAGCTACTTGTTTACTGTAGAAGTGTATGACTCCATGAGCCCAATGGGAGAAGCCTTATTTTTGTTGTTCCAACTAGCATGAATTTCATATACTATTCAAAGAGTTAGCCATCTTTCTTGCCCTTTAATGCATATCAAAAATCTATGAGAGAGCCCTCTCTGACTAAGGAGGCTAAACCTTAGTCTAAATCTTGGTCTGAAACAGTTTCATGAGATCTTATTAAGTAGCAGCCCTTAGTACTGATTTTATGATAACACTAGGAATGTTTCTCTATACCTCGGGGCATGCAAACCTTTCCGCATGCAAGCGAAGAGCAACTATTTATTTTTTAAATTTGTAGGACCTCTAACCCTTTAAACCCGTAAGGCTGTTCATTTCCTACCTTGCATAAGGAAAGGATTCGGGCAAAGCTTCAAAAGGTGCAAGCCCCTTCAAAATGGCATCTTGAATGAGACATCCTTATTATACGACTGGCGAGTAGTGTTACCACAGGGTTCAAGCTCATTAAAAAATAAACCCTCCACGAGCAGTTTTAGCACATAGTTCAAGCTCGTTAAAAAATAAACATAAGTCATGAGCAAATGTTTCCCCCAGAGTTTAAACTCATTAAAAAATGAACCGGTAAATAACCACTGTGAATGCCTTATCGCCAGCTTTTGAGCCTTGGTCTTGTTCTCATCATCACCTCCACTCTGTTTTAGCCAATCATTCACCTCTATATGATTGTTTACCCTTTCGAGGAACATCTACAGAGAGTGATTCTACTAGCCATCCTTGTGACACTGCAATTATTGGAAAATTCCAAACCTTACCTTGAATCAGTTGCTACCTGAAATCATCACTCGTTCCTCGAAAATGAGTCTCCTTTAAGCTCTTTTCAACTGACTCATAAAATATGAAAAGATTTCTGAGAGATTAGCCTCTCCGGCTCATTAAAGTCATTGGAAGTGCTATCCATCCTCTAGATTTTAATCTTTTTGGACCTGAGGGATTATTACACAAAGAGATTGAGTGCTTGTCTTGTTCGGCTCGTTAAAACTATCGAAAATTCATCCCTCTCATATTATTTTATGCTTTTTCAGACTTAAGGGATTACATGATGAAAAAGAATCTTTGGAGTCTCCTTTCTGTCCCTTTCAGACTCTCTAAAATTGAAAAGGACCGAGTTATCTTTGTCGTTAAACTCGTTAAAACCGAATAGCGACAAACTCGTCCAAATGGATGAGAATGAGTTTCACTGTCATTAGGCTCACTAAAATATAGCGACAGGTTCACCCATAGGGAAGATTATAGAATAAGCATATGTTATCCTCCTCAAGCTTGACAAAAATAAAGAGGTACTGGTCAGCAATGACTGGGGAAAATTGGGAAGAAAACTTGAAAAAACTTTATTGATAGCAAGTCGCTCTTGAACATCACACTTTCCTTCCGCATCCAAGCTGGGTTGGGTTGTTCCATTCACTGGTCATCACCATTGGTCCATCACACCATCCATCTTTGGGGTTAACGCTACCAATCCATCATTAGTGTCGTCGATATGTTCAATAGAAGTCATTCAGACAATTCACCTGTGTCTCACCCACTGCAATACATTCATGCTCCATTCTTTCATGACCGCCACCATGAACCCTATATCGTCAGATTGTTCTCACCTCCAAAATCATTTGATTTGTTCCGTGTCGTTGATGTGGGATTCATTAAGGCCCTTCTGCGACGGGTCACTTCTTGTTAACATCAGCTCATTATCCAAGAAGTTTACTTAGGAACAATGCTTTCAGTACTTTGAAGCTTGCATGCCTCAATGGCAAGTTTCTCACTTTCTACGACAAGTTTATATTAATGGCCTTCAACCGAGAGATTTTGCATGGTGTTCGATGCCAAGTCATTTTTCATAATACGTGAATTGTACTGTAGTACCTTGAGGGTCATTGTCATTATTGGTGATTCCTCTCGTGCCTATTAACAACTTACATCATTGGCTGGTAATCAGACGATATCTTTCCATGTTCGACTCCAGAACATTTTTCACATGGATCGACTTGTACTCCGAGTGAAGATTGAATGAGTTTTGAAGACCCAAGATCTAGTTTCATCTATCTGGGCTGCGATACATTTAGGAATATAAAGACATCAAATGTACATCATTGCCGAATAGATGATCATCCAAGTCAAAGGATGATGAGTCCGAATCATCAATCTGCCACACAGACGATTGTCTGTCCTATGTAGATGAAAATGAATTTATAAAGCTAAGCATGGGAATGCTGGCCTTAGCTAGATCATGAAAAATGTTGTCAAGATAATGTATTGTATTGTATCTTATTACAGGTCACCTCCCAGCCCGAAAAAACTTTGGATCCTCATAGTAAAGCATTTCACCCAACATCAGAAAGATTAACGAACTCATGCTTTAGGGGCAACTGTTATAGACATTTTTGGGCACTTCAACCCCAATCATAAATGCCCATAAAATGAGGTCTCCTAAGTCCCTAAAAGTGTTGCTTCACTACCTAAAGGAACAAGGTCAACAGATTACATCATCTCCCAGAAGGTCTCCACTAAAAACTGTTCATAAATGGTCAAAACTGGACCATGTTGGAAACCCATTGCAGAGGGTACGATGCATATCACCTTCCCAGTGTATAGGGTGTGATGCATATTGAATGGTTCCTTTGTAGGGTGCGATGGTCGGGAATGGACAAATGGCAGGGACAAATTGCGAGGTGGAAGATCATGGAATCTTCCAGAAGCTTCCCCTTTGACACTCGCCTCTCTGTTTTCGACCAAGCATGAGTAAGAGATCATCATTCTCCAAGTGGAATCAGGAACTATCAGAGAGAGGAAGCTAATCAAGACCCCAGAAGATGACTCACCTCCCTATGATCATCTATATATGGATCCCTCATCATAGAGATCCAGGGGCTGGAATTTTGTATCTTATAGAGAAATGCTGTTGTTTTTCTGGTGTATATTCATAGTGTTGGGTGATCTAAGCTTTACTTTAGGTGAAGAAGGGCTTTCTTGCTAGAGGATGATGCTGGGTCAAAACATATGGTTGTAATCCTCTTGCTACTTTTGATCTTAATAAGGCTATTCAAGTTTTTCTCCATATTCTTGTATGTTTGCTTATATACGCATTTGTATGGTTAACACACATCTGATTCCATGTTATTTATGAATATAGATCTTTGTTCTTTGATAGTAGTATGTTGCTGTGATTCCAAAGGTGCTCTTTGAAGTTGGGCAAACGAAGAAGAAGCGGCAAAGCTCTATCAGGAAGGAGAGGAATCAAACAAGGAAATCAAGCGCAAGACTAAGGTTGGTCTCCTTTGTTCCACTCTTATATATTTTCATAAAGGAAAACGAAAGTAGACTTTACTTGGTTGTTTCTAAGATAGCTACTAGTCTTAGTGGGAATAGAAACATCCGAGTGGACACTATTCTCGGTAACAAGAAGCTTGAAAACAGTGATCAACTTATTCATTCCAGCTATGAAAGTGAGGACGAAAGCGCAAAAAATTTGGAAATAAATGAAGCTTCTTTTCCTCTTTGTTTTGCTTCATTTAAGTTCATCAGAGAAAACTTTAAAGTAATAAAAATCAGCAGTCTTTTGGTATTATTATTGATAACAAAGAAGACAGTGAAACTCTTGATCAAGATTCCTCAGTCTCACAACTACAGTTATCAAATTTCATTCAAACACCTGATCAAATGACACAAGAAAGTGTTATACCATTATTTTTTGAATCATTTCAGTTTTTAAAGGAACTGTGGTATAAAATCTCTAAAGAAAAGGATGAGAAGCTTGTAGAAATCTCTAAAGTTCCATTCAAACCTATATGAAATAAGTTGCAACAATCATTCCAAGTTTTTTATGATCCAATAGCTGATATATTAGATGATGGATGCAATCAAAATTTCTCTCCATTAACTAACTATGAGATTCAGGATCAAGATGATAAAGGTTTCATCAGTCAAATATTTCAATCAGTAAGAATATCATCACAAATATTATTTGAAAATTTGCAGGGTGATAAAGATGAAAATAACATTTCAGTTTCATGGCATGGAGGCCATCCAAAATAATTGTACAATTTCTTGAATCAGTTGAACAATAGTGTATATATTTTTGAAGATCCTTTTGAAAAGTTCCTAGATTCAACAAATGAAATCAAGTATTTCCTTATCTTTTCATTTCTTAACAAATTTCTGTTGGGTTTTAGAATCTCGGTTTTAATTACAAACAAGCACAAGCAGCAAAAGCCACCAATGTATATGATGCTTGAATGGTTGCCTTGGCTATTTCATTTTACCCAACCAGTAGTTGGACAACTAATTAGAGTAATTAGGTAGGATTTCAGTTTGATTAAATTCAAATTTTCATCAGCAAGTTTATTTCATATCATATTTCAGTGCAACATGTGTTAGATTCCAGTTTGTAGAAAAGGTTAATATTTCAGTTCAAGATTTTCAATCAGAGGGATTATATAACAAAGTAGGTGAAGGCTTGAGATCAACCCAATGGATCAGGCCACTAGTCAATGGTGTTCTTGACATCTCACAAGGAGATGCCATCCCCAAGTGGAGTCACTGTTAGGTTCCTATAATAATAGGGTTCATAATTTTGAATTGACGATGTATGTCGTGTAATATTGTACATACCTTTTCTTTCTACAAATGTTTTCCCATATTTAAAAAATGAAAAGAGGGTATTTCCTAAAATAATAATCAAATTACAAAAATAAAACGAAGATAAACAAAAAAAAAAAAGATATGAACCCCTCCAAAAAGAGATAAAAAAAGATCATGAAAATGTGCACATTCAAATGCCACTACCTTTTGGTTTACTTTATGTAAATAAAATTATGTGCAGCTTGTCAAAATGCCACAATTCATGATGGTCAAATAGCTTAATCTTGATTCATTCATGCTCTAAATTTCATGCTGATAGATAGAGAATAAAGATTTAGCCAAACTGTTTAATCTTGGCAGATCAATAGTTAGGTAGAGAATAATAACGAGCTCATTAGTTTAATCTGATCCATTGGACATTTTAAGATTAGAATTCAATAGTTTTCTTATAAAAGAAAAATAATAGGGTCAGCAAGCTCAAATGCACCCAATAAATGAAGAGAAAATGTTAGGGTAAATGATGGGTAGGCAAAAGTAGTTTTCGAAAAGCATGGAGAACATCAATTGGCTCATTTCATATCACTAACTTCCTTCCAAACCCATTTTACTTTGAAAAATGACCCCTACCCCTTCATTTTAATATTCCCCCCTTATTAATTACCATTTTCCCTTAAAACCCACTAAAACCCCTTATCCTAAGTTTGAATAATGTATCGAGCCCCATTCAAGAAACCCTCCCTGATACCCCTTTTAACTTAACCCTTACATTACTCATACAATAACCCCATTTTATATATTTAATCCCCCCCGCCCTCCGCCACTTTGTAAATCCTAACCCTCACTAAACCTTTGAAATATATTTAAACCATTGCATTATTTATCCTCGGACCCCACGAACCACACCTCGACTTAGCCCTTGCAACTCCACCGCGCATTAACCCTTCGATCACCCACCTCCAAATCCAATGGCCCATATCCATATCGCACGCTCCCATCGTCCAACCATTAAAATTCGAAAAGCACGCGAGATTCATGGTTTTTCCTGAGCACCCTTTTGCTATGTGGCAGCCCCATGTTATATCGCATTCTCTCAAAAAATACGGACCTCCACTCAAAAGTGGTGTGATATGCCACTAAACCACCTCTCATTCCACGAAAACCCCTTAGAAGACTGACCTCCAACTGTCTCGTCCTACCTGAAAGCCTCCTATGACTACTTGACTGCTTTACAATATGAAATTCTGCCATTCCCTTACCTCTGTTTAAAATGAATAAATTAAAAAGCATTTTCTAAACAGAATTTAGCCATCCACAGTCCAGACTCCGTCCACGGACATCTCAGTTCAATAAATCCATTGATTGCTTTCCCTGCAGACCTATGATTTATTAATGATTTTTTTATTTTGTAGGTGATTAACAAAAAGGGAGCTTGGAGAAATAGTTTTGATACTAGTTCCAAAACCTGTTTACTCCAAGATTCGCAAGGAAATTTATTGAAAGGCTTTATTTAGGAGGAAAAGACAATTATCAAAAAGCAACAAGAAATCATTTACATAGAGGAAGTAATGGGTAAAATAAAGATAAATCCCAGAAAGATATATAGCTCCATCTGCTAGTTCATCTACCAGCACAACCACAAATTTGGGTCCACATCCTACCTGCTCCCACTTCCACAACAAGAACATTTGCACAACACATTCCACCAGAATTATTAATCTGCAACATTTAGAGCCTTTTAGTTCATCTATAGTCTAAAAATGTTCTCTCTGTTAGAGTAAACATTTATTGTAAACAATTTGTAAATTTTGTATAAACACTTCTGCTTTTGAAGTATTAAGTGGTATATTTCTGAACATTTCTATAGGTGAACTCATCTACAACCTAAGGATTTATTGTACTTTTTTTAGTTAAGAGACAAGGAAAACAATAAAAGCATTTATTTACAGGATTCATTTGTTGAGCCACTTCAGTGAAGTATATTTCAATTGTTCATGTTCTTTTCTAAATTATTCCATAAAATTGAATGTTTTCTAAATTTGAATGGTATAACAAGAATGTTATTGCAGAAATTGTTTGAGTACACTCTACTCTTACTGCTATACATTTCTATGTTTTCTTCTAATATCAAAATCTGAGAATCCTTAATTTCTCTCCCATCCCATTTGACCTCTTTCACTTTCTTCATTATCCGGTTTAAGGAATCCTTAATTGCTCCTTGATTCCAATTGAAAATCGTTTCACCATTCCAGTCTTGAGATTTGATATTACTCAACTACCTTGCCATGTAACACCGCTTTTATAATTTGTTTATGTTCTGTTTTCTTGATATATTGACTCCATAGGCCAATGAAAGATAGACAGTCATCTATCCATCTAAATCATAAATTCCACCAATAACTCAAATCAAAACCAAATCAATCTTACATAACTAGCCTAAAATCAATTAAAACAAAAAAGTGAAATCATAAAGAGAGAGCCCTCTCTCAACATTAGGAAAGATAGATCCTGATCTCAAAAGTAGGTTTGTGGTTACCTTGATGATTTCTTTCTTTAGCCTTGAGAAAATTATGGAGTGATAATAGACTCAAATCCCGAGTCAATTTTACCTAACAATTCTCCCCTTAAACTTGACTTGGGGTTCCTTGACTAAATCCAACCAAAATCTACTAAGTGAGAAAACCCTGCTCACTCTAGCCCTTACTCCCCTCAAAGTTTCTTACCCGAGGTATGGTTATCCCGACAGCCCCCTTATTGCCTAGGTCTAACCCAGAATTTTCCAGTTATTACAACACTATGCCCATTTACATGTAATAAAAACTGACTCCATAATATTTTGTTTTCCCTTGTTGTTGTCTTTGTACATATGACATCAATGTCCATATAAAAAGAACCTGTTATCACTTAGAACTAAAAGTTTGATGCATATAATTGTCTGTCCTAGTCTGATGACAAATGCCTGTGTTAAAGTTGTTTTCATTTTTATTTTTCTCACTTAGGATTTGGAGTTTTAAAAGTCTTAACTCAAACCATACTCGACTCCTATTGGTTTTCCTCCACCCATCATTGTTCCATAGTCATGTCTTGTCTTATCCGAGTCACCATGTCTTTTGGTGATTTCGTAGCGTAATCTCATTTGCCAGCTTCGCAGTGCAATCATGGTTTAGCAGTTTCGCAGCGCGTCATGATTAGGCAGTTTCACAGCGCATCATTAAAATTTATAATTAACAGCGCCGCGAAATCATGGATTCGTGCATTTCGCAGTGAATTTTTCCCGAAATGTCAAGTCCGTGGGTGAGTCATAAATTGTGTCTACTCATGTTAGTTTGTGTACCTCTTGTATCATGTTTGAAATTCTCATTGGCCACTACTCCACCAATAGACTATTGATATGCACAAAAATATCATTCCCAAGAGATTTTACCATGCATAGACCTTAATGATGGTCGTAAGTGCTGCATGAGTGACAAGTCTTCTTGATTATGTATTGAAGTGTTTCAATTTGAATTTCAAGCGAGGCGGATTTCAAGCGAGCCTGATTACAAGCAAGGCTGAATTAAAAAAGGAGCTGAATCACCATTTCGACCGGAGCTGTTAGACTTTGTGCGTGAAGATCTCGAAGGAAAAAATGGAGAGAAAAGAGCACAAATCTGGTAAATGTCAGAGGACTGAACCTGAAGGCCTGGACATAGCGTTGAGGGATGAAGGCGTGAAGAAAACGTTCAAAAATGTCGAGTGCTGGAACTTTTGCAAAAAACTACAAGGAGGACATGCACAGGTAACTAAGGAATTTGCGCTAAACTTCACTGGTTTAAATTCAAAGATAGCTATGGTAGAAGTACAGGTTTCTCCAGAAGTAATAGCTGTTATAACAGAGATCCCAAGAGGACGAGAAGAATGGTTTAAAAATTTTAAGTTTGATATGAATCCTTGTAAGGAGTTTTTAAAGGAGGCATATGTAAATGAAGACTTAACAAAAGCAGTGCCTAGAAATTATGTCAAGGAACATTATGCTCTTCTTCTCACCTGCATACAGAAATATTTGACCTGTGAAGGAAGGTACAATAAGGTCTATTCTTACCATTTTAAATTGCTCTTGCATTTCACTGGGAAAGTCTCCATAGACATTCCTTTCTATTTGTTTCGCAGTTTGAGTAAGATGTGTGATAAGGTGCAGCTGAGGAAAGAGGACTGTGAAACCTCTTTATTTCATCATGGTTTGATTAAGTTGCTAGTTTTAGATGGCCTCCAAAAGATAGGCAGAGACTGGAATTCGTTTATTTTCATGGCTGGATTCCAAAGCAAGACTGGCCTTACTCCACAACCAGCCAGAGAATTCACCATAGCTGAGCTTCAAAAGGAAGTAAGAGCTAAAAAGCAAACCAAGCCACAGCTACAAAAACCAGTGAAGCCACTAATCATTCAAGAACAACCTCAGAAATCATCAAAGGAAAAAACTTAGAGTAAGAAAACTGTACCCGAAACAAGCAGATCTGAAGCAGTCTCAAGGGTAAGGACAAGAAGCCAAATAAATAAGGAAAAAGGTAAAGCTATAGCTGTTGAAGAGAGCCCAGTGTCTAAGGCGAGCTTGAATGATTTATTACAGGCCATTGAATTCGAGCAGTCTGAACCAGTTCATATTGATTTGTCACAGTCACCGCAAGAAAGTATTAAGAAAACCAAGGCCTCAAAAAGGCTTAAATTTGATGAGCCAGCTCAGGAGTTTGTTCTTAAACCTAGAAGACCTATGACAAGAAGATTCCAGCAAGCACAGGAAGCACTGCCCAGAACAGAGGAAACAGGGGAAGGGACACAACATTGGCAAAAGAGCAGCACAAGCAAAACAATCCTTACATCTAAAGAAGACAATATAATAGACCTGAAGAGCTAATTGGAGTCTGCTAAATATGAGATTGCCAAACTGAAGAGAGTTGTTAGAGAGTATACAATCGTGCATGCAAATTATTGTAAAGCTGCGTGGAAAGGAAGTGAAACCCTAGAAAACCAGTTGAATTCAGTAGTGGATGGCCATGCACAATTTCATACATGGACAGTACCA
>APFE030910357.1:0-12784 GCA_000404065.3 Pinus taeda | reverse complement strand
GGGATCCAATGCATGCCATTCTTATGAGAGAATTCGTAGGTTCACAGTATTGAGGCAGTGTTAGGAGATGAGCATTCTTCACATGATTTGTGTTGTTTGATAGGAGGTTGTTCGATGGCATGGGATGTTATTTTGATGGGTAATCTTCATGAGGATGCAACATCTTGGTGATAGATGGATTTCTATGGGGTTTATTGTTGAGGATGACAACATCTTTGAAGTGGGGGAGAATGTTAGGCCCTTAGGGTTGAGTGCCCACAAGCACCATGAGTTGAGTGAGTCGTGTCGCATGACTAGATAAGAATCACACCATTTGTGATGATTGTGCGACATTTTGGGGTTTCTTAATCGAGCGAGCCGAGATAGTTGAGATGAGCGCGCTCATGATCAAGATAGATGGTTGAGACAAAAGTGCCCAAGTGCAACGACTTGAGTGGGGATGAGTTGGCTCAAGTGTTGAGCACTCGCCCAAATTTGAGGTTTCTGGTATGATGGATCATGTCAGCTAGGTTGTGCCTATCGAGCCCACACACCACCACATTGGTGATTTCACCATGCATTGGGTTGAATTCATGAGAAAGGAGTTTAGAAACAATATTTTTTTAGGCAACTAGAGTCGACTGTTGAGATGGGAAGGGTTGGCCAACCAAAGAGACGTGTCGGTTGGATGAGACACATCCCTTTGTGCGGCCATATGATTCATATATACTGAGAGCTGCGTAACCGAGTTGGAAGGCAGGAAACAAGCTTGGGGAGGCAAGTTTGTAAGGAAAGGCAAGGCACAGAGCAATATGCAACTGTTGGAATCATTGTTGGAAATGAACTCAACTTCTATTAAGAATGATGTACATTTAAATACAAAATTCAAACCACTGGATTCAACTTCCAAGGTTTCTTCGATATGCAGTAACCATCCACTAGAACCCTAATGGTTTAGGTATCTAACATTCCCAACCTTAATCTGAATGGGTTTTAATGACTGCAAGAATAGACCTAAAGTGCTAAAATGCATGGCATCCAATGGCGGAATGAGCTCTCTAAAATGGTGTTTATTAAGGATGATTACAAACCAAATGCGAGAATTTGAGGTCTCCATCGGTGGTGGCTTAAAGGCAATCACCAACTCTAGAACTAAGGCCCAAAGAAGTTCCTGGAACTATTCCAAATGTTGATAGAAGATGAAGTCTACTAGTGGAAGTGCTCCTTGATAATGGTTTGAATATGACCAGAAACTGTGTAGCAAAATCCAAAGTCTTCTGTAGGTGGTGGTTTAAGGCTGGCCACCAACTAAAAAGCATGCTCATATAAATTTGTCTCTAGCCACGAACCTGAATCTCGCTAACTCTAGCTCTGGGCTCTCACAACAAGCTCTTATTCAGGCTGTGGCTCAAGCTCTCTTGATAAACCTTCGAAGTCAATATGTGACCATCAATTCCCCGCCTGTCAGATACAAGTTGAGAAGATGAAGAAATCTTCACAGCAAGACAAGTTAATACTCGAGATTTTTTTTTGTGGTATCACAAGTATATCTTCTTGGCTATTGAAGACCATTGCCAAGAAGCAATCCATCCAGGGTGACTCTTCGTTCTTGTAGGACTCTTGTTTTTGGAACATTTGTTTGAATGATGAAGGTGCTTACCATAGTTCTCACAAGGGTGAAGATTAAAACACTAATCTCTCACCTGGCGAACTCTATCACAATGTTTGCATCTAACAATTTGTAGTGCTTGTGGAACAGGAGCAAGTGAAGATGAACCATCCTGAAGAAACTTAGTACTATGAAACTGGATGGTTTTGTAGTCCGGGATATGAAAGGACACAACTTTTTCATATTCAAGGCCAGTTATTTTCCTGTTGTTAACAACTTCTTCCAAAGGTTTAATGATGGGATGTAAAGTGTAGGTTGAACCTCTGCATATTTATGCAAATTTGGAATGACCTCACAAATCTGATTAATCTTTAACTATTGATGAGAGTCATATTCAGAAAGGGAGTTATTCTGAACATGAACCAATTTAGAATCATGACTCTTCTGTTGTAGTTCATCATGCTGTGATTGAGATTTGAGTTGCAAAAACTCTATCTTTTCTTGTGCATTTTGTAGATAAGTTCGAATGTTTAAGAGAGTGTCCTTGTTGATTTGGATTGTGTTATCAACATTACATAGTATAAGAGTGTTCAGTGACTCTAATATGTTAGTAATTTGAGCCATTTTACAATAACTCAGGCTCAGAGATATAATGGTGTCGACTTCAACCGAAAATGCACCCACTTACAATATCAACCAGTAAACCTTTTTCACTAAATGAAATTCAAGTGAATTTAAATGTATTTAAAGTTGAGTGTCAATGAAATCATTCCATCCATGCTCAAACTATCGTTGTGAACACCGATTAGAATGTACATCAACCAATGATATTTTAAAACTGATGCAACTCTAGAGGAATTTAACCATTGACATATTCTAGGCAGTAACCACCGATAGAAGCCCATATTGTCCTCGATTAACTTGTTACATCTGCCACACATCTCATGAGCTTCAGTGTTTTGGGATAGTCCTCAATTCATTTTTTATGTTTGCCATGCATCTCATGAGATTCAGAGTTTTGGGGTGGCAATGAATCAAGTTGGAGCATCCACATGGATAGAGCTTCTGCGCAATACGACCTTCAAGTTCCCCGCTCTAGTCATTAAACTCGACTACGCTCTCTTTGAGCCAATGGCTATGATTGTGCTAGACAAATATGACAACTACAACAACTTGTTCGATGGGAACGACAAGGACCGTATCTCAACACATCACACTTGTTGGAGATTTCCTTGTCAACCTGGAATAATCAAGAGGAGCACTGAAATATGTAAACTTCATCTCTAGGAGATGCTCATCGATAGAAATGCCATTATTTTCCCTATGGATCGAATGGTGCGTATTTTTCCCTTCAGGCTCTTTTTTCCACAAGAGAAATATCGATTTTCCTCACAGGTTATCGCATGGGCCAAATAAATACATCGAATCTCCCCATGAGAGTTTGAGTCTCTAAGGCGATGTTTTGAATATTCGAGCTACAATGCAATTAATTGATGTGGTCAGGGCATGAGTCTCCATTATCATTACTTCATGCACCAACGTATAGGAGAATATTCTTCTATGTTTTGCGGATTGGAGACACACAAAAACACTTGGTATATACCCAAAATTCAAAAGGACAGGTAGGCATATAAAAAGAACTAGTACAAGATAAGCCAACCTGCATATGCTCAGGCCTCATTATAGAGATTTCATACTTTCTCTTTTCTGCCTTCCCCTCACATCGCTCCGCTTCTGGATCAATTGTAGCTATTGCGGCTTCATCAGTCGACGAGATTTCTGAACCTCTCTATGGACGAATGCTTAAAATGTTGCAATAACTTATGGTACAAATCTTCACATACGAAAAGACATTTGGCTTATATTACCAAAAACTACACCTAGTAATATACAACTAGTGATGATTTGGTAATTTACAAACATTGGATTGACACTCTGCATACTGCAATAAATAAATTGATTAAAATATTTGGTAAAGAATATTATGAACACAATATACTTACAAGACCACCAAAAATCCTCAACCATTTGAGAAATGAAGGGAGCAATGTTCCGCAAATGATGTCAACTTAACAAATGAATATATACTCAGCCATGGTGAGCCTCAACCTCGACAACACCATCAAGGTGTCCATGACACACTCTTTCGAGGCCTTCAGGTCATCCTTACCACCTCCCAGTGGATCCTTAATGAAAAACATTGGCTTACATGAAGCAACTCTTGGATTTCTTTCAACAATGCACGTGCCCTTTCTAGTCAATCTATACGTCTATATCAGTTACAAGGGTAACTAAGCAATGTCCCTTTGGACTATGCTCTCTTCTGACCTAGCAATGGCGTGGTTGAATCCAAGACCAACATACACTACGACAAAGGTTTTCTACGCCCATATTGATGTCGAGTAGTATTTTAATTCTATTCAATGAATATCATATCTACCACAATTTGATAATACTGTTGGAAATTAATTCAACTTCTATTAAGAATGATGTACATATAAATGCAACATACAAACCGTTGGTGCTAACTTCCATAGTTTCATGGATATGTAGTAATCGTCCACCATAACCTTAAAAAATTAGGTTTCTAAAAACAACTCTGAACCTTGCCGCAAGTCCGAGCCACGAAGTATGGCATAATTGAATTTGAGGTTCAGTCTATCCTCACGGATAAAGTAGAGAAACAGACTTAACCAACCAAATTTCAAGAGGAGGTTCTATGCACGAGTTGGACGATGATTGTAGCTAAGGGTTTGGAATTGTGATTTCAGCAATAGGTAAAGATGTTTAGACCTCATTTTAAGATAGCCATATGCCGCACTTTGAAGTTTGTTTAGCAACCAAAGGTGCGAACCCATGGGTGGATTGAGTAGGCTGTTTTGAATGTAGATTTTAGGGCTTCATTTAGGAGCAAACAAAGAGCTATCTTGGATATTTGTCACCATTGTAATGCATTTGTAAAACGTTTATGATAACATTTGTGGGTTTACTGATGGCCCCTTTTCGATATCTTGGTGTACTTTATGAGCATTACTGTATTGTGTGAATGTGACATAATATTGTAACATGACAATAATAATGTGATGATTGGACTCTTACACATGAGAGGGCATGTTAATTGAAGATTGGTCATTATACTTGTGTTTTGATAACATGTTGGATTCCACAAACATAATATATCTAACATGTGAATAGAAGTACTAGGAGTATAATCTGGGAGACAAATACTCGTAAGTTGGTCATTGCAACTGTAAGGAACCCCGTTGATGCCTCACGCTCAATGGGCCTCTACACGCTTTGAGTCAAGGAACACTCTGGGGGCATTACATAGTCAAAGCTTTTAAAAAAGATCAAAAAGCTGCCCTCCATGATTGCTCCCTTTCTTCATCTATACACTAAGGATGAGGGACCTCCATCGACTGGTTGCATGGCCATGGCACCTTTCCTTGAAGACCTTCCCCTCCATTGCCATTATAATCACAAGCACCTATGGGTTGAAGGGTTAACCTAGGACATGTCACCTCCCCTTAGGGGCTGGAAAGAACCAATAGGGCTGATTATCTAGCCATCCTTAATAAAATTAGGGAACACTTTTATGGGATTTATTCTAGCGAGATATTTGAAGGTGATCTCAATTTCAATTGTTATTACGCCCCTAACAATTAAGTGTGGTCTACTATGATGCATCTATGATCATTGTCCCTAGTGATTGGTGCAATTTGTTGTGTATCTTGAGGTTGTAGTAATCTAAATGTTACCAAAATACAAGATAAGGATGCTTTCACATGTCACTTATCTAATCAAACACACCACAACTTGCAGGAAATGAAGCACTCTTTGCAAGAAAGTAAATCGCAAGGAAGGTGAATCACAATTGCATGAAAGTAAACACACTGATAGTGTAAAAACAATAGCTGCTAGAGGTGACTTGTTCAAGTATGATGATATTCTTGATTGTTGTAACATTTATGCAATAACACGTGCTTGTTGTGCAAATGTGATAAATAAATAATTTAGAAATAAAGCGTATAAATCAAGAAATCAGATTCACACAACTCTTGATCTATAAACTACTACCGTGCTGAAAATTAAGCAAAAATAAGCTACAGGTGACTTGCAATAACAACCAAAATTCCTAGATACACAAATCTGCACGACATTAATTAGATAATCAATTACCCATGAAGCTAATGCTTGAAATGTATAACTTGGAGTTGTAGCAATAATTAGTCAATAGAAATGTGGCATAAGAGTGTTATTGTAGCAAAAGGAAAATAATGGAGTTGCAGCGAGAGTGATTAACTACAAATTAATATAATTATAAATACAAAATATAAGCTAGTGCTACAAGCAGTTGCGGGCTAAGGAGGGGTTCCTACCTCCTTATACAAGGTAATATTAAATATTCAATTCAATATATCACGAGAACGCCAACGAATAATTGGAGCAAAAGACACTTTTCATTGTAGGAATGTAGAAATTAGACAATGTGTTTTAACAATACTTTTTCTTCCCCCCTAGGCTTTGAAGGAATTCGTGTATTTATACAAAATGTTAGCATATAAACTGAGTTAAAGATCGGATAGCCAACCTAAGTGAATGAGGCGGCTTATCCTTATACAATTCTTTCTTGAATTTGGTATTCGGTTAACAAATGTCGACTCAGATTAATTGGGAGTCGTTAGTATGTGAGTTGTCCTCCTTAATCGCTCACCCACTTGACTATGTCATCTTCTATCGTGGGAAACTTGTGTTCATTGTACAATTGAACCATTGCACAAAGAGTTGGTGTGATATGTTGAAGTTGCAACAACGAGAGTTGTGGCAACAAGAGTTGCAATAAGGAAAAATGTAGAGAATTGAGCAACAAAGTGGCGAGGCAAGAGTTGTAGCATCTTCATTGGATCATAGGTAAGTTGCAACATCATTATCTCTGTAAGTGGCAATGTCAGAGTTGCAACAATGATGCTTATGATCGGAGTTGCAACAATTGCACACTATATCCAGAGTTGTAGCGCTTATAGGGAGTTGCAACAACCGCCCACTATATCCAGAGTTGTAGCGGCTATAGGGAGTTGCAATGCTTGGAATGGAGTGGTGACACTTGCACATGAGAGGAATGTTAATTGAGTATTGGGCATTATACTTGTGTTTTGATTACATTTTGGATTCCACACACGTAATATATCTAACATGTGAATAAAAGTGCTAGAAGTGTACTTTGGGAGACAAATAGTTGTAAGTTGGTCATTGCAACTTGAAGGAATCTCCTCGGTGTCGCACAGTTAGAGGGCCTTGACACGCCTTTACTCCAGGAGTGCTTTGGGGGCGTTGCATTGTCAAAGCTTTTAAAAAAGAAGAAAAAGTTTCCTCAAAGAGGGGGAAAGAGAAGGATGAGGGATGGGTTAACTCACGCCTCCATGATTGCTCCCTCTTTACATCTATACACTAAGGATGATGGACGTCTATCAACTGGTCGCATGGCCATGGCACCTTGCCTTGAAGTCCTTCTCCTCCATTGTCATTATAATAGCGCTGATTATCTAGCCATCCTTAACAAAATTAGGGAACACTTTTATGGTTCTTATTCTATTTAGTTATTTGAAGGTGATCTCAGTTTCGATTGTTATTACACTCTTAGCAATTAAGTGTGGTCCACTGTGATGCATCTATGATCATTGTCCCTAATGATTGCGACTTTCAATTGATCTTGAGATGGTTTTGCTAGGTGATTTTTTATATATCAGTTTAGGCATTTGAGGGGTTATAATGCTAATACTTTTGCAAACGTGAAGGGATATACATCATATAAATAGAGGATCCCTTCTTGATTTACATTTGGGGACATTTTGACTGGATGTTTGTGGATGCAAATATAGGGTTAAAGTCCTTTTGCCTTTTAAATGCAAAATCTAACTCTTATTGTGGTGAGTCCTCACTGAATAGTGTTGATGTCATCCTAATCTATTTTGTGCTCTAGAAACCCTAATTGTAGCAAAGATTCAACTTGAAGCCTTTATGTGGGCTTACCTTTTTCATTTTGTCGATCCAATCATTAAATAAACTCTTTATATAACTTCTACATGTCTAGGTATTCCTTCATCATTGCATATAATTAAACCCTAGCTTACGCACATGCTTGTTCAGTGTAGGGTTAGTATACTAAAAGAATTGAGCCCATTCTATGATTAAGGTATCTTTCCCTAGGTCAATTATATCACCTAAAAACCCTCTAACTAGTGACATGTCTTTTAATTATCCTTCGAATAACTCGGGAAGACAACCAAAAGTATTCTCATTTAATTGCCAATTTTGGATTTGTTTGGAACTTGTGAACTGTCGTGCATTGTATGTGCTAGTGCAATATGTTGTGTGTGTTGAGGTTGTAGTAATCTAAATGTTACCACAATACAAGATAATGATTCTTTCACATGTCACCAATCTAATCAAACACACTACACCTTGCAGGAAATGAAACACTCTTTGCAATAAAGTAAATCGCAAGTAAGGTAAATTACAATTGCATGAAAGTAAACACACTCACAGAAAGTAAACACAATAGTTGCTAGAGGGGACTTGTTCAAGTATGATGATATTCTTGATTGTTGTAACATTTACACAATAGCACAAGGCAGTGATGCAAATGACTTGTAAATAAATAATTTAGAAATAAAGCGTAGACATTACGATATTAGTTTCACAAGTTACTTAGATAAGTTACTATTAAATCTTCAATTCAATAGATCATGAGAAGGCCATTGGATAGTTGGAGCAAAAGACACTTTTCATTGTAGGGGTATAGACATTTTAACAATACTTTTCCCCACCCCCACGGGGTTTAAAAGAATTCAGGTATCTATACAAAATGTTAGTATCTAGACTAAGTGAAAGATGGGACAACCAGTGTAAGAGAATCATACAACTCATCCTTTTAAAATTCTTTTGAGAAATTGGTATTTGGTTAACAAATGTTGACTCGGATTAGCCGGGAGTTGATAGCATGTGAGTTTTCCCCCTTAATCACTCACCCACTTGCCTACGTCATCTTCTTTTGTGAGAAACTTGTGTTAACAATACAGTAGGATCGTTGCACAAAGAGTTGGCGTGATATTTCGGAGTTGCAACAACGAGAGTTGTGGCAACAAGGAAAAATGTGGGGAATCCAACAACAAAATGGCAACTCAAAATTGTAGCAGCTTCATTGTGTCACAGGTAATTTGCGGCATCATTATCTCTGCAAGTGGCAACGCCAGAGTTGCAACAATGATGATTTCCATCAGAGTTGTAGCAACTGCGCACTATATTCAAAATTGTAGCACTTATAGGGAGTTGAAATGCTTGGAATGGAGTGGCGACACCTGTAGGAAGTTGCGTCGCTGGAAATGGAGTTGCAACACTTGTTGTGGGATTTGCAATCACTAACTTTCACTTTTGTTTGACCATGTTAGTATGAAATATGGTAGTTTCGCATCGTAATGCATAAGAAGAAGTGAAAGTGGTGTAAAAAGAGTAGCTTAGGGGCATTGAGTACAGAGGAACAGAGAAGGCAAAGATTGTGTCGGGAGAGTAGCGCAACGGCCAAGGAGGGTGATGCAGAGCCAACAATGGCTCACATAGGGCCACGCAGAGGCAGCCAAGTGCTGCGTAGGACACTAGAGGGGCCAGCGTAGCTGATGCAGAGGCTCCCTGAGCTGACGTAGGGCCTCCTGGGGTTGATGTAGGCATGAAACGCTAATGTAGGGACAACATGAGACATAGAGGGGCTGATGCAGTCCAGATTGGGCAGACGCTAAGTTTGCAAGCGCAGTGTTGTGCTGAGGAGCTGCTAGAAGGGTTTTCTGGGGTTTTAGTTGGGAGATTTCTCTCAAACTGTGAGGTATAGTTGCTAAGTAATTTCTTTGTTGGGTAGGTCAGTTACGGCGTCCAGATTGTACTTTGATATTGCTTAATAAGAAAACCCTCAAATAGTTGCACCGATTTTCCCGCATTGGGTTTTACCGGGGGGCATTGGTCCAAAAATAATGGTTTCATGTGGTGTGTTTGTTCTTGTTTCTTTTAGTTTTTGATTTGTAATATGTTGAGCATGCACTGGTGTTTATTGTTCAGTATTTACTTCGTAAATAACTTGTTAAAGAAAAATTAACAAGTACGTAGGAATAAATCAGAAAAAGTGCATGAAGGGTTTCTAAATTAAGTAAATTTAGAAACTTTAACATGGTATCAGAGCATGATTGCAGATCAGAGGAGGACTAAAAGACATCAACCGAGCGGAGCAATAGCAGCAGAAAAAAGTTGTCTCAAGGTCACAGAAGCTGTTTCTAGCAACGCAGAAGCCAAGGAAGTGTGACGCAGAGCCAACCAGAGTCACGCAGAAGAAGCTGGGAACCGCAGAGACCCTCATAGAGGCCAACTTTGTTGACGCAGAGGGCCAGAGGGCTGACGTAGGGCATCCCAGGGCTAACGCAGACCCATCCAGGGTGACGCAGAGGTAGCAGAGAGGGGCTGACGCAGTTCATAGAGAGGTAGTTGCGGGGGTCTAGAAGGTCGCATGACTATTGCGGAGTGGAGCTAGTGAGGTACTGTAGTCAGAACAGTACCTGATAGAGTAGGGCCAGAGGAGTTGTTACAGAGGCTCTCTAGCCGAGGAACCCGGATCAACAGTGTAGTTGCACAAGATGATCAAAGTAGGGGGCGTCTCTGTCAAGACTCAGAGAGAGTCCAGAAGAGAACTTCTAGACGGGAAGTAGAGACTCAGAGGAGTCGAACAAAGAACTTCCAGGAGGGAAGTAGAGGATCGTCATGGCACTACACAGGGTAAGAGACCAAGATAGACTGGACGGAGCTTCAAACTTTGCAGTCTGGAAGGCTAGAATCTTATCAGTGCTTGATAGGAATTGTGTCAAGAACTTCGCCTTGAGGGTTATAGCTATCCTAGTCGACCCCAATGATAATGACAAGTACGAGGTGGCAATGGCGAGGGCCAAGTGCATTATCCTTGACGGGGTCAAGGATCATGTGGTACCACATATAGCCTAGAAGGAAACGGCACTTGAGATGTGGGAGGTTCTCAAGAACCTGTACCAACATACTTTTGTGCAGAGAAGAATGCTGCTCGAGAACCAGATGAGGTCGTATCAGAGGAAGAAGGGTCAAACGATTTACTGCTTCTTTGGGGGACTGAATGAGATCTGAGATCAGTTGACTGCTATAGGAGCGACACTGGATCAGGAGCTTATGGTGAGGACAACCTTGAATTTTGTCTCAGAAGAGTGGGAAGTGTTTGTCTAGAGCATCCTGGGCAGAGGGACTCTCCTACCTTGGGACAAGATGTGGGTAGCTCTTTGCCTGGAAGAGATCAGACGACAGTCAAAGACAGGTAGCAGTAGCAAAGGGATCAAAGTCAAGAAGGAGGAGGAGGATGTGGCCTTAGCATCTAAGGGAAAGCAGGAGAAGCGGAAGACGAAAGATCTCTCCAAGATCAAGTGTTTCCACTGTGGGGAGATGGGTCACTATGTGACCCAATGCCCAAGTAAGAAGAGTAAGGGAGAGTCTTTCGAGACCAAGGCAGCGCCAACATGGGCAGAGAAGGAAGTTTTAACAGACGATGACTGTGCCATGAGTGCACATGCACCACTTGAGCGGAAGTGGGGAGACATCGAGCTGTAGCCAGGAGGACTACAGGTTATGAGGGACAGGATCATTGAGGTACCCAACCTCTTGGATTAGACTTTGCTACGGGAGCCTCGACGAGGAGTAGCAACACTCGCTGAGTGGGTAGAGACGGATGCAGATGGAGCGACAGAGAGAGCTACAGTGCAAGAGTCCCGAGACAGCGCAAAGCTAGCACGCTGCAACAGTGCGAGAAGCACAGGAGTATTGCACTAGTGTAGGATGACATAGAGAGGTGTGCAACGGTGCGAGATGCAGGGAGTTGTTGCAGCAGCGTGAAGGTCAGAGAGGGAGCACTAGTCAGCGACAGAGGGAGCTTAAACATTAGTGGATGTGTCTAGCCCAACAGGGAGGTCAGTTGGGAGATCAGTTACTTACTGCTCAGTAATTGAGTTGCAGTGCAGCAGTGGGCAGCACGATGCACCATGATGAGAGGAGGTGCAGTGCAGGTGTAGTGTTGGGAGGAAGGACCAACAGCAGCACAGATGCAGAGGGAGCTGTTGTATAGATGCATCAGTGGCAGTGGTAGAACCATGGGCAGCAGTACAGGAGGGAGCAGTGCAGAGGATGTTGGGCAGGAAGGCCTAGCATTAGCACAGGTACCGATGTTGGATGATCAGAATAATACTTAGTGAGGAGTATTGCTAGAGCACAGTCCTCGCTAAGAGGGAGTGTTGATTAGGGGTAGCATCGGATGTGCTTTAGCCACGAAATTTGGTGGAGAGGTTGGGGCACATGAGATCTCCAATACCCAGAAAGGATTTGGGCAGATTCTAAACAGATAAGGAGATATTAAAATAGTTAATACTTTTAATGGAGTCCCTAAGTCTAAACTTTTAAGGAAAATAAAATATTAATGTGTATTAATATGAATCTCTGTTAGAGTGGTCCAAAAGACATGGATCAAGCCAAATCTAATCTTAGCTGTTGATTAGGGACTTAATCTCGGCTGTTGAGATGTCAACAGAAAAAGTATAAGACAAGGCTTGAGGGTCACTTGGACAGGCACACCAAATGATTCTATTATCTAGAGCAGGGTTTGCTAAGAGAGATAGAATCAATGATCAGGAGAGCTATTGAGGGGCATTGAGTACAGAGGAAGAGAGAAGACAGATTGTGTTGGGAGAGCAGCGCAGCAGCCAAGGGGTTGACGTAGAGCCAACAAGGGCTCACGCAGAGGTAGCGAAGTGCTGCGCAGAGCACCAGAGGGGCTAGCGTCGCTGATGCAAAGGCTCCCAGAGCTGACGCAGAGCCTCCTGGGGCTGACGTAGGCGAAGAAAGGCTAACGTAGGGCCTCCTGGGGCTGACGTAGGCCAAGAAAGGCTGACGCAGGGCAAGCGTGAGACAGAGAGGGGCTGACGCAGTCCAGATTGGGTAGACGTTGGGTTTGCAGAAGCAATTTTGTGTTGAGGATCTGCCGGAAGGGTTTTCTGGGGTTTCAACTAGGAGATTTCTCTCAAATTGTGAGGTATAGCTGCTAAGGAAATTCTCTGTTGGGTAGTCCAGTTACGACACCCAGATTGTACT